>LZPO01027466.1:21452-36662 GCA_001675575.1 Neotoma lepida | reverse complement strand
GGAAAAGAATCACTACAACTAATCTATGAGTTTAGCAGTTTCAGAGGACACAAAATTAACTCAAAACACACACACACACACACACACACACACACACTGAGCATTGGAACTCGAAATTAAAAAAGTAAAATGATTCCTTTTACAATAGCAGTGATTTCCACTTTCCTCCAAGCTAGAGGCAACAACGATTTGCCCTGTCTGAAACAACAGGGATGAAAACACGAAACAAAAGTTCTTAAGATATGAAGTGTGGGAACAAGAGGAAGGGATTCCCATGACAGGAATGGAAAACAGAGGAGGAGACCTTTGTATATAGTTCATCTTTCTTCCTCGAGGAAAATTCTATCTGTGTTGGGGAAGGGAACCCAGCATTATTATGCCTGCAGTTCACAGTGACCCTTACTTTATTGAGCATAGTGATACCACAGCACTTTTTTTGTTTACTTGCTTCTCTTTTTCATTTTTGAGACAGGGTCTCAGGTAGCCCAGACTGGCCTTGAACTTGAGAGGATGAACCTGAATCCCTGATCCTCTTGCTTCTACTTCCAACAGGCTGGGATGACAAGCTTTTGCCACCATGCCCAACCCACTTTAAAAAATCCCTATGTCTTTATATATAAAGAGGTTTTCTTGTATAAATATTCGGTTGACCCCAAGGTGTACATGATTTCCTACATTTTTAATTACATTACCTTTTGAACAAATCATTTCCTAGACCAATTAAGAATAGGATAAATACATGTTTTTACGTTCTTTTCACTTAGTATTTCTTTTGGTGTGTTTCTTTTCTCTAAATTAATGGGTACTTCTGACTGTTAGTATCCCCCTTCTCTCTAAAGAAATTGTCTTACTGAATCTAGAAAGACAACAAGTCAGTCACAGATGCTATTCATGTCTCAGGGTAATTTTGCAGCATATAGAATTCTAGGTTAGCATTTTTTTTTCTCCCTCAAAAATTCTACTTTTCTGGCTTGCATGTTTCATCAGAAAAGCCAGATATAATTTCTCTCTATTGGTCTCCAGTTAAGAATTGTTTTATATTTTTCTTTCAGTACACACACACACACACACACACACACACACACACACACACTGACCTTTGATTTGCCATCATTTCAAGGATAAGATAACTGGGAAGGGTGAGGTGGCTGAGACTGGGAATTTTAGCCAGTTAACCTCAGGGCTGGAATGGCAGAAGGAGGAAGGAATTGTAGGGTAGAACTTTGGGCATGGCTGAGACTTCCTGCTGAGAATTTGGACTCCTAGGGAAGGCTGTCCCCGGGAAGACCAGAGCTAAGGGAACCAGCTCTAGCCACTCTCTACATCTCATGCTTCAGTGGCCTCCTTAGCTACTGCTGTCTGGTCATAATTATCAGGAGGTGACAGGGAAGCCAGCTACAGCAGAGAGAAGGATGGGCCAGGGTAGTACTTGGTATAGCAGGAAACGTGTCTGAGGATTAACAGGAAGTGGCCNCCTACTCGGTGGGAGCCCTTTGCCTTAGGCTGTGGAGATTGCAAAGAAAAATTGACGCATGTGGAAGGCTTGAAGATCCAAACCTTTGTCTTAGTTTAACTTTCCTTGAGCAGGGCAAGTAGGAGTCAAATCACTTTATTTCAAAATATTTCCCTGAACATTTTGCAAAAAAACCGGAAATGTGCCAAGAACATGTTACAGAACCAGGGCCAGGTTGGCCCCATCGGCATTCTTTGCTTCTGACTCTTCCGGAGGAGGGTCACTGCGTGTGGAAGAAACCATGAAGTGACTTGCCAGTGAGAGATGAAGAATCTTCACATCTGATTGTTCCCCTTTGGAAAGCTAAATAGAACAGAAAAGCCGGCAGACATGCAACCAAGGCGTCTATCTCTAAGTTATTGCTGAACAAACAATCAGCCAGAGAAAGCAAACATTCATTTTTCCGGCCATTCTGGGGTGTGATCCTAATTCCTCCCATTCAGCATGTTTATGAAATGCCATGCCCTCTTTCTGCATCCCCCTCCCCTCTCTCGTCCTTCTAGAGCTCCACCCTTCCTCACACACTGTTCTTGCTTAATAAAGTAATAGCTGATGCATTCTGCCCTCTCCCTGGAATAATTACTTCAGCCTGTTGTTATTGATTTTGTTGCTAAGGCCTATGAATCTGCTCACGTCCCACCTCAGGAGTGGTGGGAAGAGCAAGCATGTCCTTAAGATTTTCCCATAAACCAGATGTTTTCTTCAACTCTTACGTCTTCAAAATAGTTTCTCTGAAGAAAGATTAGCAAGAATGCAGAAAGCTGGATCTTGTTTCTTGGCATACCGTGAGTCCACACCCAAATTTCTGGCAGTTCCTGCTTGTGAGTAAGCATGTTTTCAAGACTCATTTTTTAAGAAACACATATAATTCTCCTGCAACTTGCTTCTTCATAAACAATGTTCTGCCATCTTCTCAGTGATTCCTTCTCAGTGACCGACGGAAACGTGAAACAGCACCGTGTGTGTAGTGGTGCTAAAATACTCAATACCCCCAACACCCTTGTGTAGTGGAATAAGACACACTTATTAATCTCTCAAATGCTACAGCTTTGCGAATTTGTCTAGGACTTCTCTGAAGCAGTCAGCTGGACCTAATCAGCTAGGATTTCTTCTCAGACTATGTACCATGGTCTATCCTGCCTGGCAACTCAGGAGAGCTCCATGCCTGTCCCAACTGGTGTATCCAGGGACCAAGCAGATGCTGAGTGGAGTGATCATCAACTCCAGAAGTCATGTAAGCTGATTGCAGCCATTTGCTGTCACAGCCGTTCTCAGCCAGGGCCAAGTTTGCTCCCCACGCTCTGCCCAGGGAACACTTGGCAAAGTCTCAACGTACTTTTGGTTTGTGCAACTGCAGGCAGTGGGTGCTATTGACCTCCAAGGCCTGAGCCCAGGAATGCTTCTGAGTTTTTACATTGTACAGGAGACTCTCTGTAACAAAGAATTCTGTGGCCCAAAATGTAAGACAGATTTCTAAGTGGTCTTGTTAAATAAAACACGGAGCCAAGGATAGGGGTGAAAGTCTAACAGAAATCAGAGGAATTAGGAACAGCCACCAGCCTCACCTTAACAAAGCTGTTGCTTCCAAAAGAGAGTGTGTCTGACTTCCTATACCTCCACGTCTATATCCCTTTCTGTTCTGTTCTCCCACTGGCTCTTTCAGCCTAGCTATATCACTTCCTCCTATCGCCNGTCTCTCACTTCGGGTCTGTCTGTATAGACCTCCAGAATTCTATGGTTGATGCTGGGATTAAAGGCATATGTCTCCACGCTTGACTTTTTTCCTAGTGTAACCTGGAACTCAGAGATCCAGACAGACTCTTGCNAGGTGATAGGATTAATTGTAAGACTAACAGCTGACCTTGTTCCTCTGATCCTCGGATAAATTTTATTGGGGGACATAGATAAAATATTACTACACCAAAATGTCAATAAAACCTCCNCCAATGGCTGAGGCAGACTTGAGGGCAGTAACACAGATCACAATCCTTCTGTAAATTCATTTATTTATTCATGAGTTTATCGTGTGTGTGTGTGTGTGTGTGTGTGTGTGTGTGTGTGTGTGTGTGTACCTGTGCATATACCCATGAGCACATGTAGAAATCGGAGGATGATGGAGTCTCTTGTCCTATCTCTTTCAGCCTTATTCCCTTCACAGAGTCTCTCACTGAACCTGGAGCTTGCCATTTGGGCTAGGCTATCTGGCCAGTGAGCTTCCAGGATCCACCTACACCTCTCCCCCAGAATGCTGGGGTTACAGGCGCACTTGGCCATGCCTTTCTTTTATGTGGGTTCGGGGATTTGAATTCAGGTCCTCCTGCTTATGTAAGTGCTCTTACCCACTGAGCCACCTCCCCAGCCCTTGATCATAGCTCCTGTCTGCATGCNACACTCTGGAATGCTGTGTCAAGGCCACGTCACCCATAGTTAGCCTTGGCCATTGATCCTGTTATCTGTAGTTCACACTNTTTCCTGGTCTTCTCCTCATGTTTCTCCCTCTTTCCAACATTGCCCATCTCTAAAAAGATGTTATTTTTAGAAATCTAGCAAGACTATATTTAAAAATAATTTTCAAAAATGCTTACCTGAAGTCTAGAACACATTTTTAAAGTCTTGAAATTTGGAGGGATTGAAATCANCATCATTGGAAGGATAGGTAAGTGGCCTGTGCCTGGTGCTACGTCCTCAGCCTCAGTCAGCCGTGGAGCTGAGGCTGCTGGAGTTGGAGGATGTTCATCTCTTTCTCCTGAATAAAGCTCTTAGTAAGATACAGAACCTGGAGAGAGTGGGAGAGTTGGAGTTATTAGAGGTGTGGAGCATCATCGAGGGAGCAGACTACTATTACAGTACAGCAAATAGAATTGTAAAACAGCTGGTTTCAGAAATACCTCCTTTCTGAGTTGATTTCGTAAGTCTGCATCCTATTCCTTTATCGGTTCTAATGCTCTTTCCTACCATCTTCACATGTGNCATCTGGCCTTACCCTCTGCCACTTCTCCAGGGGAACAGAGAGGGAGATGATCTGGTGTACGCCACGGGGTGGTAGTTTCTGTTTCTCTTCCACAGTCTTNTTCACTCTCTTTTGAAACAACTCTCTCATTTCATCTGTCTTGATTTTTCTCGATTTTGGAGAATCTTGACTTAGATGATTAAGTTGCTACAAATTATAAGGCTGTTGTTCACCTCTTTGAACTATGACATGTGTTTGGCTGTTTAATCGGACAGAGTCTCGAAACCCTCAAAGGATGCACAAGTTTTCTAATGGGACATTTCTGGACAGCTCTTANGTTCCTGGCAAAGACTGAATTCTGAAGGGTAGAATGCTGACCCAGACAGAGCTGAGCCCCCGAGAGACCTACAGGGTGACCTGCCCTCAGAGTCTAGTGGGAGGAAGCCCAACTGACCAGCTCAAAAGAGTGTATTATTACAAATAAGAGGAGAAATGGCCTAGACCTACAGAGCCCAGAGGTCTTCACAGAGTTGGTGGGTGAGTTGTTAATCAGCCTTCCATTACTGTAACAAATCCTTGAGCTAATCGACTAATCATAAAGCACAAAAATTTATATTTTCCTNTGGTCTCAGAGATCCCAGGCTGATCCAATGGCTTCATTGTTTTCATATTTCAATGTGAGGCCATACAACATGAAGGAAGAATGTGTTAGAGCAAATCAGTCACCTCATGGNCCAGAGGCAATACAGAGAGAAAGAGAGAAACTGGCTCCCACAATCCCTTTGGAAGGTATGTCCCCAATGACCTAATGAATGCACACCAAACCCCACCTCTTGGAGATTCTATCACCTCCCTAAGTACCAAGCTAAAGATGATGCCATTGACACAGCGGTCTTGGAGGGACGTTTGAGGTCCCAGTGACATCAACATTGAAACTGAGGTGGGAAGTAGATGAAGACAGCTGGTGTATGGCAAAGAGGGGAGGGCTTCCAAGACAAGTGCTGTGTGCCTGTTCTGTCCAAATGGAACATTCCTCCTGGAGGGAGGAAGAAAACTCCTTTCAGCTAAGGACATACTTTATTTACAAAAACCCAATCCCTGTTGAAACTCTACAGGGGACCAACCAGTAAAAACCCTATTTCAAAGAATAAATAAAATAAACATTAAAAAGAACAAACATCTACACTCCCACTTTATGTCATAGTTTCAAAACTATAACTTTAACCTAAATCCTTCTTTTCTGGCTTCTCCTCTAAATGCAATGCTCTCCTTNAATATTAGAGTTTTTATTCTGATTTGCCCTTTGGCAATTGCCAGTCTTAATCTTTTGAAATTGTGTTTGCTTTCTTTTTCTTGATTACAGATACTCCTAATGTATTCTGTGCACTTAGTTTCTTCCTTGAGATTTTCATCCCCAACAGTAGTGTCTCAATGTCAACTTCATGGTGTCCTTCATTGGACAGAACTCTAATCTGGGTGTAGACAAGTTGATTGCTTTTTGCCTGGTGAATTTTAAAGATGGGGCAGAACTTGATTAAAACAATCTTTTCCCATTATACTCTTAGAAAAACCTTGGTTAGAAAGCCTGCCTTCTAGTCTCTTATTTTTCAAATTGAGTGTGCCTTAACTCTCCCATATGAATTTTAAAANTGTCTTGTCATTTCCTTAAAGATTTTTCTGTATTTTTTTGATTTATAGACTAATTATTGAGGATCAAGTCTTTGCAATATAAGTCCTCTCAAATATATTTTAAAATATACAACTCCACATCTTTCCCACCCCTTGTCAGTATTCTGTGGCAGAATGTCAAGTTGTTTCGCCTGTCCTGCAGCAGGTAAGTTTGATCCCAAACGGAGTGTAGTTTTGTAAGGACATGGGCCTGTTTTTGTGAATAGCATCATAATTTTTGTTTATAATTTCCCACTTACTAAACTGAAAAGGGAGATTAATTTCTGTTTACCTCATCTCCTGCAACCTCATTTAATTCTCTCTCTTAAAAATTCTGTCATGAACTCTAATCATTTCATGATTTTTCTTAATTTGGGCAAACTTTGAGGTGGATGATTAAGTTGCTGCAAGTACTACCACCTCTGCCACTCCCCTCTGTATGCTTCAATGTGTACTCCCCTCTTTAACTGGATAGAGCCTCCAAGCCCGTGTTGCACCATGTAGGGATGAAAGAGTGCCCCATCATTTTTTGGGCTCTAAGAGAAAATAGATCAGAAGTGTCTTGTTGTGTTTGATGTTTGCCCGAGTTTCTGGGGAGAGCTTTTCTGAGGTGGAGCTATTTCTCTTCTGATCACANTTTTCTGAGAATCTCCCAAATCAATAGNTGTTGAATTTTAAGGCAATTTTTTTTTTATAGCAGATGAGATGAACACAGAGACTCTTTCCCTTCAGTCTGTACTGTGATGACCAGGATCATTACTAAAACAAGCCAAGAGGGTACATAGGGCATGAAAACCAGGAAGGGCTTGTTGTGCAGATACTGACCCCATAGATAGCACCTCAAGGATACCACACTCCTCACCCTAGTCCCTATCCAGGGATAATTAACACACATCATTTAATATTGAGCATCAAACTTTCTTCCCATTCTCTGAAGAAGCTCTTATTGATTGTGGGATATTCTAATTTTAAGTGTGACTCCATTCCTTTTTTTTTAGCATTTAATTTAATGAAGGGGAACATGCATGCCACACCACACATGTGACAGGTAAAGAGCAACTTGGGTGGAGTTGGTTCTCTCCCTCCACTATAAGGCTTCGGGGAAGTGAACTCAGGTCTTTATGCTTAGTGGCAAGTGCCTTCATGGGCTGAGCCATCTTACCTGTCCTGATTCTCATTTTATTTAGACTATTTGCAGCACTTATCATAAGTGAAGGGTACTGATAATTTTCTTTCCTCTGTGGTGCTTATTGATTCTGGAATCCTAGCAGTTAAAATAAGGAGAGAATTTCTGTTTCCTTTCTGGCTTTTTGGAATTGTGTGCATTACAGACGTTAATCACTTCCTCTGTGACTTTGCAGGTCCAGAACAAGGTGGCGGAGGATTGANAAGTCTTTTCTGTCTCCCTGGACCTCAGTTTCCCCCATTTCAAGCAGACGTACTGACACATATCACTTGTGTGTTTGGCTTTTGTTTGCTCTACTTTGTTTTTATCAAGTCTTAAAAAAATACATTATTATCTCTTGAAAACACTGAGTGAGGCCAGTCAAAGAGCTTTTAATTTAGCAATCAATCATTTTTGCCCTGACGTAGTAAACATTGAAATCTTTCCCTAACTTTCAGGCATTTTGGATTCTGTATTTGACCTTCTATACAAGGTCAATNTAAGTTGTATTGCTAGTGGCTAAATGTGGCTTTTATGATAAACTTTACTCTTGAAAACTATGAGAGTTAGAGTTTTTGTCACCTTTGTTCCATTAAATGGGCCTGGTTTTTGTTGTTTGTTTGCATGTTCATTTGGGAAGTTATAATATTTAAAAATTAGCCTGAACCTGACCCGAAGTTTATGTTTCATTGACAGAAAATTGCCTACAAAGCTTGGGTTTGGTTGGCTATCTGACATTTTTATTTTCTTCTCTTCTCAACTTCTCTAGGGTTATATATACCACTGACCATAATCTAGAACCCACTTTTATTCCATCTAAATTCTCATCTATGGCTTCTCTCAGTTGAGAAATCAGTCCTATCCCTGCTCCTACTGGCTATNTTAGGATGAGACAGGAGAAAAAAGTAGTTATGTAAATAAGAATAATTGATTTGGGAGAAATTTTTATCTTATGGTAATAAGAATGCAAAGTTTTCACAAAAATACATAACTTCAATAAGGTGAGAGTGAAAACTGAGGGTTCACCGGGGATGGGAGGGGGTAGGGTGGTATGGGAAACTGGGATTCTTGCTGCACTAGAACCTGCTACTCTCAGAGCAACTTGACTGCAAGACACACCAGAGAAATCTTAGGTCATGTGGTAAGTTTGAATGCAGGGGTATTATGGTTTGAATGTGAAATATTGTCCATAAGCCCATGTGTTTGAACAGTTGGTTTTCAGCTGGTGTTGCTGTTTTGGAAGATCATAAAACCTTTAGGACAGTAGTTCTCAATCTTGGGTCATGACACCTTTGGGGGCAAATTATCCTTTCACAGGAATTGCATATCAGATATCCTGCATATCAGATATTTACATTATTATTCATAACAGTAGCAAAATTACAGTTAGGGAGTAGCAACAAAAAGTTTTATGATNGGAGCTCACCACAACATGAAGAATAATATTAAAAGGTCACAGTGTTATGAAGGTTGAGAACCACTGCTTTAGGAGTTAGCGCCTCACTNGAGGACCTCTAGGGGTGGGCCTTGAGGTTAAAGAGCCCAGCCCTACTTCCTGTTCATACTCTGATTCTGAAGTGTAGATATTGTGTGACCTGACACCTCACACCTGCCACTGTGATGGACTGTATCCCCTCAAACTATAAGCCAGAATAAAACCTTTCTTCTTGAAGTCATTCTTGTCAGGGACTTTGTCCCAGCACCCGGAACAGGACTGATGTGAGGCTAACTTCTCTTCTCCTTTTCAGGGCTCATCTAGAGAACTAGAAAAGTGCAGAACAGGAAGGACAGTGTGTCAGTCAGATGGGACTCAAATGTCTTCACAGTTTACGATGATGGAATATCAGAAGTGAGCTTGCATCAAGATGGGCAGAGAGATGGTAAAGAGCCCTAGTTGATTCTGGTTCCTCTGCACAGTGTGGTCCAGTGTGACGAGTCTTTTTCTTTCCCAACAGCCAGCTCCCAAATAACTACAAGGAGAATTATTAATTATGAAAGCTTGGCCTTAGCTTAGGCTCATTAGCTCTTATACCTTAAATAAATCCATTTATATTCATCTACATTTTGCATCATGTTTTTTTGCCTTTGTTTCATTTTGTATGTCTGACTTCCTCCATGCCTCGTTGGCATCTGATGCACACCTCGATTCATCCCCTACTTCCTTTCTCTCTGCCCAGAAGTCCTGCCTAGACCTCCTGCCTACCTATTGGCCATTCAGCTCTTTATTAAACCAACCACAGGAATATATCTTCACATAGTGTACAAATATTTCACANTAATCCAGATTTGGAGAATTAGCAGGAATCTGGTTGAGTTGGGGACCTGTCACTGGTGACATCTGAAGGACTTCTATAGATCAGCTAGCTCCTAAAGGAAGGCAAGAATGAGAACAGGTCAGGGAGTGTTAGCATAGATAGCTAATGACCCATCCTATATGCTTTCCTTAGGGACTTCATGTTGCCATGGAAACCTATCACAACTTAGAAACCACACTAAGCAACAGGAAGAGGGAGGAAGCAACTGAGTGAGGTTTCCAGAGGCCAGATGGAGATAGCTCATAANGGAATCCTGTTTTGTATGGAAAACTGAAGTTGTATGTTTTCCACNCCTGAGTCTGTGAAATGAAAATTCCCATCCCCTACAATATCGTTGTATCTCCCTCTCGCTAACAGTGCCTGTCAGGGGTTCAGCAATGTGTTCCAACATGACAAAACTTATGTCCATTCTTACCGNTGAACACTTAAACTCCCCTTTGCTCAGTAAGGTTGTGGGCTTTCTTGACTTGTTTGATAAGACCNTAGGATATCATTTCACCATGCCTNGTATATAATTGGTATCTGAATTTTANCATGTAATTTCCCAACTCTCACATCACAGAGGAAAAAATACAGAAATTAAAAGGGAAGCAAAGAACTTGGAGAAGGTGTTTGCTGTGGGATATTTAATGCTGTTCCTCTTGGCTGAGGCTTGGTGTGCAGTTCTAAAGGTGGGGCTATAATCAGAAGGATTTGAAGTTTGATGATACCTATAATTTGCCAGATCAAGCCTATTGATTAGCCACAACTCCAAATTGNTGTCAGCCTTTTTAATTTCCATCTTCACTCAGACTCTCAGGAATGACTTGTGTAACAATGAGTATCACTACAACTTTTGAAAAGATATATACAGTGTTCAAAAAAAAGGGTTGTTTTTTCTTTTTTTTTTTAATTTTCTTTTCTCCTAAAGACAAGGGGCTTATGTTTAAGGTCTCACCATGGTTAGCCACGAGAAGACAAGAACTGGTTTTGTGAAATATNCTTTCAGGCTGATATTTTGAACAAAATTTCTTGGGAAATCAGGTTGAGTTTCTTTTCTCCCATTGACCATATGGAATTCATCATTCCCTCATGTGCTCGTACTTAAATGATGTGTAATTTCTCCTTACTTTGTGTTCGGGTTTTTAGCATTAGAGGTGATTTTCCCTCTTACCTCTGTTGTCNGGTTTCCTCCAGAAATGGCAAAGAAAGCTTTATTCCTTTAATTTCCTAATACATATGAGAATTGGTGAAGGCCAGTGTGGGAGTCTGTTCTAGAACTGCCCCAGGGCTTTGGTCCATTTCATCCACACAAAGAAGGGAGAAGCTAAGTCATCTCTGGTTACATGGAATGTATTTAACGCTTTGCTGGGGACAGACTCAATTCCAAGCATCCTCCATCTTCCTTTCCTTCAACCCTTTCTGGCCAGACATCCCCAAAAAGCAGCTCAACACACTTCCAAGATTAGCTAAATTTCTCAATGTCTGACAGTTTCCTAATTTATAAGATAAATTTTCATCCCCTCATTCTCTTCTCTCACCCCCCACTTTCTCCAAGCATAAGTGAGAAGAAACTTATTGGAACAAGAGCAACTCAGCAGGGGTACACCACTGAAGAAACTTACTCCCTTCCCCCAACAACCATTAATTGTCAACTATCACTGATTAGACTTTATATAAATTCCTTTTTTAATTATTTTATGTGTATGAGTATTTTGCTTGCATTTATGTATGTGTACCACAATGCATGCATGGTGCCTGCAGAGGTCAAAAGGGGTCATCAGATTCTCCATCAGTGGAGTTACAGGTGCTTGCAAGCTGCCGTGTGGGCGCTGGACAATGAACCTAGGTCCTCTGAGAGAGCAGCTAGTGCTCTTACCTGCTAAGCTATCTCTCTAGCTCCTCTAGAATTCTTTTAGAGAGGAAATGGCGTATAAATTTGTTAAAGATAAAGGTGGTTATAAAGAACACCATTCATGAGGAAAGAGGACTTCTGAATGGTAACAGCAATGCCACAATGTCACTGAGACTTTTCTAGTTACTCNGCAAGGCATGGACAGATTAACACATGCNGATCTTAAAGCCATAGCAACACAATCTTTTCTTCCTACCTGTTTCATTATCTTTTTAAGTTAAACAGGAAATCTTTGTACAGTGGTTAGGAGTACTCATTGCTCTTGCAGAGAATCTGCTTTCAGTTTATAGCCTCTTGTAACTCCAGTTCCAGGGGATCAGACATGCCCTCTGTCTTCTAGGGGCACCTGCATGCAAGTGGTACACATAAACTCTCATACACACACAATTTATTCTTTAAAAAAAAGAATCAATGGTAAGTTTTAAGTGTGACAAGCAAAGTACACTATCCATCTATCCATCTGTCTATCTGTCTGTCTGTCCATCCATCCATCCATACATTCATCCATTTCAACAAGTCTAAAATCCTCTATCATATATTACATGCTTGGCCAGTCTCTGTTCCGCAGGATCTTGGAGTCTACAGGAATAAAGAATCACATGGCTAAATAAGAATATAAGTAACAACAAAGGACATCTCAGAGGAGAACATGGCACAAAAGAGAAAAGATGGAAGTTTCTTGGTTAAAAGGCTAGCTGANCTGAATTCTGAAGATGAATGGGAATTTCCCAGGGCAGATGAAAATGTCCTGCAGAAGTATGTGTGTGTGTGTGTTTGTGTGCATGTGCACACACACGTGTGTGTCTATGTCTATGTCTGTGTGTCTCTCTGTGTGTATATGAGTGTCTTTGTGTATGTGTATGTATGTATATGTATGTGTCTGCCTGTGTGTATGTATATGTCTATGTGTGTGCAGTTAGAACATAATTCAGAAGCTGTATTTACCACAATGAATCATGTGAGGGTTGGCTGTAGAGAGTGGGAGTCAGAAAAAGATGTAGGTTAGATCACAATGTCTAAGAATGTTCTGTAAAGCATGTGTTTGCATCACAATGCCCCTGAGCAGAAAGTGGACACATGAGACACAATGTGAATAGATTAACCAACAGGTTCAAAGTTTGACAGAAGGCTAAAATGAGTGACCCCTAGACTAGGGGAGATGATTTTAAGATCATCAACAGTACAATGAAGAAGCAAAAGTCTTGTCTAAGATGGTAGCAATGTGAATAAAAACACTGAAGTTTCTGAAAATTTCTTAGAGAATAACAAAGTGAGTAAAAGCACAGCTTTATAAGTTGTGTGATCCAGGCATGGTAGTCTCAGGCTACACACAGACACCCTGCCGTGAGAAAACTGCAAGAGAAAGAAAGAGTGGAAAGAATTATACACCTAATTATATTGTGTGAATTAATAAGGTTAGCAGAAAATAAATACACTGCATGGATTAAAGTCTGTTTTATCTCTTTGAAAAGACTCATGTGTTGGTGACTTCTCATGGTTGTGACCAAACACTTCCCAAGAAGCAGTTTAAGGAAGGATGGACTTGTTCTGGCTCACAGTTTGAAGGGATACAGTCCACCACGATGGGGAAAGGCTTAGTGAGGACTGTGTATGACTACAGGGATATCAGGNGTTTATGCCTCTGAGAACCGAGAACCAGAGAGAGGTGAACACTGTCATTCACCTGGCTTTCTGCTCTTNTCAANTTTACTCCCCCAGGACCCCAGTCCATAAGATGGATGGCACAAACCACATTGGGGATGGGTTATTCACCCTCACAGACACATCCAGGTGGTTTCTGGCTGATTACAGAGCCAGTCAAGTTGAGAATGAAGTTTACAGCTTGTCTGCTAAATAAAAAGTGTTCTCAGGTCAACTGGAACAGCGAAGCCAGGAGACTTTAGGGGTGCAAGTATTGCTTCTGAATTTCCTCACTGTTCCCCACCTCCTCTCGGTCTCCTTTTGAACTTNGTTCTTCCTGGGACTAGGAGNGGAAAGAGCAACTTTAGGTTAGAATTTGAAAAGACTGAAGAAAGAAAAGTTATCATAAAAACAGTAGTCCATGTTTTCTTTCTGTCATCAAAGAAGAGGTAAGAAATCAACACAAGAAATGCAAAACACTTGGTCCACACAGGAAGGCAGATCTGTGTGCATACCTGCATATGTGTAGACAAAAGGTCAACCTCCTTGGTCCATGTCACATCAGAAGTGCCATCTTTCTCTTTTGAGACAGGGTGTCTATAGGCTTGGAGTTCACCTACCAGTGAGCCCCAGGGATCTGCCTGTCTCTGCCTCCCCAGCACTGGCATTACAAGTGTGGGCCACCACACTTTTTTATGTGGGTTCTGGGGATTTAACTTGGGTCCTCATGGTTGTAAGGCAATCACATTCNCAACTGAACTGTTTCCACAGCCTAGCACCAGAAGTTTCCATTTCTTGACAAAGANCAAAAAGAGGCCAACACCCCAAGCACATATGACAACAGGTGGTACAGAAAGTTTTGTTTGCACTCGACTATCTGCCTTGAGAATATTTCTTCCTCAGGGTTTTATAGACTGGCAGCCTATTGAAAAAGATCTCTCTGTAAATGAAATCAACATTCATTAAACTTACTGAGAGATTTAGTTAGCAAAATAGCCTAGATATTTTATTGGGTTTTACAACAGGGAGNACTCTGAGCATTTAAACATCAAGGCAGGAAGCAACTAACTATAGAAATTACTCTGCAGAGGGAAGGCACTTTGGGTGACTGTGCCTCTCTGGAGAGAAAATATATTCAGGAGCAGACTGAAGGCAGACAGATGTTTTATTTGATTTGGATCCCAAAGCAATAACCCTAGTGAGCTTTCTTTTACCACGACTCTATTATCTCTCTCCCTCTGGCACAAGTCCCCTGGCCTCNACCTGGTTCCCCTTCGTTGCCATAGCTCTTCCAAGATGGCTTTTGGGCCCTTCCATTCCCTGTGGGCCAAGGATGATGATGAATATAGCACCACGCACTTAGAAGTAATGAGCAGGACAGAGCTGCCATTGGGCACAGGGCAGAAACAACTCCCTTCCTGAAGCCAGTCACCTGAAACTTGAATGTTTACTAGAAATTCACATTAATGGCCTGTAAAATCCTTCCAGAAAAAAGATAACATTCCTCCAAAGTAAATCTCAACTTCGTTTCAAGACATTAAACATGCAAGCACATTCCAGGACCCGGGAGCCACACCTGGTAAGTAGGGGGGAGGGGCTGGGCATGGCAGTATGTGTTATAGTCCCAGTTCTTAGGAGGCAGGAGAGCCACTTAAGGTTGAAGTCAGCCTGAGCTATATAGTGAGTTCAAGGGCAGCATGGGCTACATATAGCAATACCCTGTCTCAAAGAGAACAGAAGGAGGAAGAGGGTGAGGAGGAGGAAGAAGAGGAGATGAGAAAAAGGGAGAGGTGAGAGGGAGAAGGAGGAAAAGGAGAAGGAGATGAGGAAAAGGGAGATGGGGAGGGAGGGCGNGGANGCAAGGAGCCTGGAATTCAGTACCTCCCGGGTACTGGAATTATAGACANGCATCACTATGTCCCCATTTTTATTCTGTGCTGGAGATAGTACCTAGGACCCATGCATGCTAGGCAAGCACTCAGCCAACTGAGCTTTATCCCCAGAGACAGGGGCTCTTTAATAAGCCTCCCATTTCCACCCCATCCCTACTATGTTCCTGATGGT
>LZPO01027466.1:11169-21274 GCA_001675575.1 Neotoma lepida | reverse complement strand
ATGAATATGTGTGTGAGAGTGTGTGAGTGTGTATGACAGAGAGAAACAGAGAGACAGAGAGACCTAAAACCTACCCAGCAGCTGAGGACTTGAGTGAGGTTGCAAAGACTCGGGTGGATACAGGGATCAAGGAGGCAGGTTGGACTCTTGAAATAAGGATGCTTCTGTATGCAAAGACATTCCTACCTTTCCCATAAGAAACTCATTGGCCAGACTTCATCTCTGTGGGATAAACTCTGAAATCCTGGAGGGACTGAAGCATATTTGACCATCTTAACCAGTCACCTTCCCAAGCCTGGTGTGCTCCAGATGTTGCTTATGTCCAACCAAAGCAAGAAAGCCAGCACCAGCAGGTAAACTTTAACCCACAGGCATATTCTAGTTCCTCCAAACCAGAAGGACACTGGAGTATCACCAGGCATGTCACTGGTACTGTCTAGAATGTTCTCATTCAACCCCCAGTAAGAAGAAAGCTTATACAAAATTTAATGACTATATATATATATATATATATATATATATATATATATATAGCGGTACTGGTCTAACATGACACTTTTGGGAGAGTAAATTAGGGGACTCAGTGTAATGTAACTTAACCCCCTGGACAGGGGTACAGTAACCAGCATGGAAATTCACAAGCTGTGTGTCTTAGTCCNTGTTCTATATTGCTGTGATGAGACATCATGACCACTACAACTCTTACAAAAGAAAGCATTTAATTGAGGCTTGCTTACATTCAGAGGTTTAGTCCATTATCATCATGGCAGGAAGTATGGGGCATGGAGGCAGACATGGTGCTAGAAAGGTAGCTGAGAGTTCTACATCTGGATAGACAGGCAGCAAGAAGAGAGAGCCACTGGGCCTGGCTTAAGCATTTGAAACTCCAAAGCCCACTCGCACTGACACACTTCCTCCAACAAAGCCACACCGACTCCAACAAGGTCACATCTCTTCATCCCTCTCAAGTAGTGCCATCCTTGATGACCAAGCATTTGGATCTATGAGCCTATGGAGGCCATTCCTTTCAAATAAACCAAGTATATTTATTTGGCTCTTCCTAAAGACAAGCACATTACTTTGCATATTAGATATGTTCTCACTGCTGTAACTCCGTAGCCAACAGGAAGCGACTTGAGGAAGGGAGGATTTATTTTGTCCCCCAGTTTGAAGGGGTACAGTCCATCATGGCGAGGAAAGTGTGGCAGCGGGAACAGGAAGNAGCTGGTCACATTCCATCCACAGTTAGGAAGCAGAGAGNGATGACTGTGAGTGCTCAGTTAATTTTCACCCTTTTATTCAGNCATGAAATCCCTTCCATANTACGGAATCCTACAGATTTCAAGTGTATCTTCCCACCTTAATTAACCCTGGCCTTGGAACTCCTTCACAGACAAGCCCAGTGGTTTGTTTCCATNGTGCTTCTGAATCCCATCAAGTTGACCATCAAGATGAACCATCACATGCTATATCAAAAAACTTGAGGGCATCTGCTGAATTATTAATCTTTGCATGGTGGCAAAAAGGAAATGTCTTATCTATGCTTTCATCCAGGAATCCATGGGAAAATTACAATATCTTTTAAAAAAACATGCTTCTGTTTGATACAGCTTTCCAGATAAAATAATGAGGACATGGGCAGGTCAAAAGAGTTCTGCAGTTTGAAAAATGAGGATCATTTAATTGTGCCTAATCTTTACTGTTTCATATTTTTAAATGGGAAGTACTCTGGACAAACCATTCATCAGCAAGAAGTCACAGCTCACCACTCAGCAGAATTAAATTCTCCAATGTGAGCTCCTTTTCTAGGCAGGTCACATGCTAATCAATCATGTCCTCTAACATGGTCCTTTTAAATCATTAAACTGTATTTTCAGGTCTCCTGTGCTGTGTGAGAAGAACAATGGGGTCTTTAATGAGAGAATTTCATGCCTGAGTGTTCACATATTTAGAGGAAAAAAGTCAGTGTTTTGGAGGGAATGATGAAAATATCAGTGTT
Source organism: Neotoma lepida (assembly GCA_001675575.1). NCBI lineage: Eukaryota > Metazoa > Chordata > Mammalia > Rodentia > Cricetidae > Neotoma > Neotoma lepida. The sequence continues at coordinate 19,275 of LZPO01027466.1, read as the reverse complement.
TCCTGGGGTAAAAGGAAAGAGCATGCCCTCTTTGTTTTTCCTCATCTAGATTGAGCCTAGATTCTCTGAAAATCCATTAATATTTAACAAAATAAGCACCTTCCAATCCCTTTTCAAAGCCCCTATACTGTGAAACTGAGTCAAATGGAAATGATAATATAGCTCATAGAATTGGGTCACAGACTTGGCCAATTAAAGAATAATATGCCATCAGTAAACACAGGAGTTAGAGAGTGAATTGTGCTGGACTCCTGACACACATATGAAAGTCTACTCCCCAACAAAATTGTATTTGGAGATAAGAGATTGATGGTTACTAGCGATTATCAGTTTGACAAGATCTAGACTCACCAACCAGGCAACTTCTGTGAGGAAATTTGTAGATTGGGTTAGTTGAAGTTGAAAGACTCACCTCAAATGTGGNTGGCAGGAGTCCTGGACAGAATGAAAAGGACAAAGTGAACTTGCAACCAACATTCATCTCTTTTTGCTTCTTAACTATGAATACAATGTAAGCAGCTGCCTCAATCTCTTGCCCCCGTGCCTTCCCCACCACGGTGGACTACACCACCTAACCATGAGCCAAAATAAATTGTGCCTTCCTTACATTACTCATACGTTGTCACAGCACTGAGAAAAATAATTCACAACATTGGCATCATATTTAAGGTTAAGTGAGGTCCTAAGGAGGTTCTAGGCTCCAATGTGTCTGGGACTTTATCCAAATAGACAGAAGGTACACAGAGAAGGCCACATGATGCCACTGGGAGATGGTAGCCACTTGTAAGCCAGGAGGAAAGGATCTGGAAACCAGCCCTGTCCACCCCTCAGCCTTTGACTTCAAGACTTCAGAACTTTGAACTTTGGTAAAATGAGTTTGTCGTTGTCTACAAGTCCCACTGTGTGCACTGTGCTCCAACAGTCCAAGTCCCACTGTGTGCACTGTGCTCCAACAGTCCCAAAGCCAAACAGAGCCACCCTTAAAACTGAGAACATTGTTCTGCTTGAATTTTGTCACCAGGATTGCTTTGTTAAATCCATTTGTTTTNTTTCTCCAGTTAATCCACTCCTTCAGCCAATGTTAATGTATTAGTTACTTTCCTCACTCCTTTGGGAGGAAAAGGACAAAAGCAATTTAGGGAAGGAAGTTTGGCCCATAGTTCAAAAGTATAGTCCATCATTGCGGGGAAGGCATTATGGCAGAAACATGAGGTATCTGGTCACGTTGCATCCACAATCAAGAAGCAGAGAGAAGTGAATGCTGGTGCTCAGCTTGCTTTCTCCTCGTTTATTCAGTCCAGGACATCATGCCATGGATTGGAGCCACCCACATTTCAGATGGGTATTTCCACATTGACCAGCCTCATCTAGAAAACCCTCATAGATATTCACAGAGGTTTGTCCTAGATGGTTCTAGATGCTGTCAAACTGACCATCAGTGTTAACTATTACAGCCAGAACCAGCTTGGTGAGCTGTGATTCCTGCTGATGAGAATGGGCTTGGTTTACTTGGGACCCTGTGGGGTAAAATGCCATTATCACCACAGCATCATGAGCAAAGGGACAGTGGCATGACTTATCTGACAAACCTCCAAACTCATGAGCCAAAATACATCCTTACTCCTCTAAAGCCTTTGCATCAGGTGTTTTGTCATGGTGACAAGAGTCTCACCAATGTGGTGATGGACATTTAGTTACCTGGTAGGTTGCTTTCTGTCTCCTCTNACCGTACTTCAAGGTGCATAAGAGGAAGGTACTGGGACAGCTTATCTACTGTGACCTTCACATCTATGCTGAATGAATGGAGGAACCATCAGTATTTATAGCTAACTGTGGTCCTTTAGTGGGATTCTCAGGGAGGCTTTCCACAGTATATATGTGACAGGGATAATAGGTAACGTAGATGACTCTCCTTTCCCTTGTACCTGATGAGGTCAATGGGATCCCTAGACAGGCATTTACCGGTCCTAGAATCTTGTATTGCTCCCTCCTGTTGTTCACGTGCTTCTGTTTTATAAGGAAGGGCTTACTGGATCATGCTAACAACATTAGTCCTATTCTGACTGTTTTTAAGGAGTCTACAAACCAAATAAAAAGAGGCAAAGAAACAACAAATATGATTTCCAACATCTAGTAAGAGAGAATGGATGTGACATCACAGACATAGAGCTGTTTATCCTCTGTGAGAGTATGACAGCCAAGACAGCACAGAGGAGTGATGTCTGGGCTGGGATCTGATGATCTTGGCCATCAGAGAAGGGAATGAGACATCCGTAAGGCAGCAGTTGCTTAAGTCAGCCCGTGTCCATGTACATGACCTGTTCCGAGAACCATGAGTCATCTTAGGGATGAGAGGGAACAGCCATTTTATGCAGCTAACTAGGAGACACGTGGAGGCTGAGGCTCCGACTTCGTAAGCCTAGGTTCGTAAGCAGAAACCATCCGAGTTCATCACTGGGTCAGAGTTCACTGGCTGAGTCTGATCAGATGTCTGTGTTTAGTCTGTAGTGCCTCAAGAACTCAGTCTGCTCTCAATATTCAAATTCCGGGGGATTTTTGGGTCTCCTTTAGAGGAATACCGACTTGGGTTCTTTGCCCATTTTTAAACTGGGTTTTTCTCTCTGTTGAAAGGAAGGCAATGCTCTTGCGCCCAACGTGACTTTTCTGACAAATGGCCTGCAGGTCTTTCCTCTTGGTTTTATTGATCAATTCTGTGTCATGAATAGTCTGTTTAATTTGATAGAGCTATGACTGTTTATTTTTTACTTTTGTTGTCTGAACTTTTGATGTTACACCCTGAACAAGAGCAATGCCAGAGAACTTTTCTCCACTTTCTTCTATGCTTTCAAGTCTTATGCTCAAGTCTTCAGTCATTTTAAGTTGATGCCTTTGTAAGGTATTTAAATGTTCAGTATCATTCTGTCACGTGTGGCTGGACAGTTTCTGCAATTTGTTATTTTTAATTATATCCTTTGATGAGTAGAAGTTCCTAATTTTCACAAAGCACAAGTTCATTGCCCTCTTCCTTTCTTGGCAGAGGGCTTCTGGCCTGTTTCAGATTTTATGTCTGCACTCTTCATTGCTAATATGTATTTACTCTCATGTCTACTGGAATATAAGTTGTATTTGCACATTGACTTTTACCCAATGACAGCAATGAATATACCTGTTAACTATGTGTTTAATAATGGCTTGTCTTATCACACAGTCTAACACCTACAAGGCAACGGTTCAGTTTAACCTTAAAAGAGGTACTTTCAATATTTCAGATAAGTAAACTCTTTATTCATTTTTTCTAGAAATTCTTTTTTCTATTTAGATGTCTCTTCTACTGAAATAGATTAAAAATGTTTTTTAACAATTAATATTTTGACTTTATCAAATAGCTTATCTTCATTTATCAAAATAATCATATTTCCCTCTTGATTTTTACAAATATGAAAATTTGCATTGATTGATGTTCTTAACAAGGAGCAGCCTGACTTTTCTGATGTGGACTATATTTGGATGTGGTGATGTGGTACTTTAAAATCATTGGAGGGTTTTATTAGAAAACATATTGTCTAAGGCTTTTTCATCAATGAAGGAAAGACATTGATCTGCAATGTCAGTCTCAAGATATGTCAATCTTCTGTGCCAATGTGAAATAAGACTCAGCTGGTGTGATTTTTTTGTCTTTAGAGATTGTGTCCTTTCCTGGAGGGGGAGGAAATGAAGGGCAGACCACCTGATGCAACNGGGAACTGGCAAGATTTGAGCCAGAGTTTCTGTTCTGCTGAGGTCTGAGTCTGCTATGTTTCTGATTTTTGTTCTCCTCCTAAGACGCTGCCNTCCATGCCTCTGAGTGGCATATTTACAGAGCACCCTCCTTTGAAATGCCTTGATATTAAAATTCTCTCTCATCAGCATTCCTAGGTCTAACACGTTAGCATCCAGGCTTCTCTCTGCTTCCTTAGACGCCTTCACTGTGTGCACAGTTTACAATTCTGCACATGCTGCCTGGGTACTTAGAATCTGCAGAAAAGTCTAGNACAGTAGTTCCCGTTCCTCTGGGACTTTAGAGCCTTGTATTCTAGCTCACTCAATAATCCTCATCTCCAATGTTTGTCACCTCAGGTTAGAAAGACTGAGGAATGCTTGGGCTGTCACCTTTCTGCTTGGTTCCTTGTCCCCACACCACCTATCATNANNTCGTAAGAAAGTGACTAGATGGCCATGACATGTCTCAGAACCCTGCTTGCTTTCTGGAGCCGCTTACCAGCTGCTTGCTTGCTGTTTCACCTTCTCCAGCATTTGTGGGGTTTAAGCAGGTGCCTGGCCTGTGTGAGCTATTGCATCATTACAAAAAAGCAGGAATTGTGTTGTAGAGATGGTTCAGAAGGCAAGGTACCTGTCTACCTAGCATTGAGGACCCAAGTTCAGATCTGGAGCAGCCACATAAAAAGCCTAGTGCACACCTGTGATCCCAGCAGAGGAGAGGCAGAGAGAGGGCTCCCCGGGAATTGCTGCCCAGCCAGCCTAGCTGAACCAGCAGCAAGCCCAAGACCCCAGCGAGAGACTGTAAAAATCTCTAAAAAGTAAGGTAAATTGGATGGCTGGAAGGATGCTTCATGGTTTAAAGTACTCAGTGCTCTTGCAGAGGACTGGATTTGGTTTCTAACACCCACAAGATGGTTCACAACCATCTGTAACTCTAGTTCTAAAGGATCTGGAATCTTCTTCTGGTCTCCAAGGGCACCAGGAACTCATGTGGTGCACAGACATGCAAGGAGGCTAAACATAAACATAAAATAAAAAATAAGGTAAGAGTGATTTAAGAAGGCACAGGTCTCTGACTTATACACACACACACACATGCACACACCATGCACACACACACACACACACATGCACACACACACACACGCACCCCCACACACACATACACACACATGCATGCACATACATGCACATACACGCGCGCGCGCACACACACACACACATGCACACACACATGCACCTGTCTCTTATACACATCTAGATGTGTATAAGAGACAGGGTTAAGTACTGGTCAATGTAGTAAAGTTGAGATTCAAACCTAGAGCTTCTTCCAAGCTGTGGTCTGTGTTTCTCCACCAAGATACCTCATGGCTACCACCTAAGATGCAGCCCNAGAGCTTATATCCTATCCTTCATCACTTTCTTGGGGAAGGAATATTTTCCCATGCTGGCTGGAGCATGAATATATTCTTGAAGCTATGCGTGGATACTCTACAAATACACCCAAACATTTAGTCAAACCAGCAGAGAACCATCATCCCTTAATCCTCCATTTTTTATCCTTAAAAAAGTCAAGATAAATGAATGACAGCTTCTGCAGACAGACATGCACAAGGGAGATCCAGGATTACTGGCGTTTGCAAGACTGGGAAAACATTCACACGCCTTGCTGGAAGCCTTGGGAATAATGGCAGAGGAGCCTCTTCCTAAAATGAAGGCTCGGCACCTCGGCCTGCTTTCGGCCTGCTTTCCTCTGTGCAGCTCCCCTACGGGAACATTTCCTGCTGGTGCTAACTGCTCTTCTAGAAAGTTCATGTTTCCCAGGAGGCCCCAGGCTGGGAGAGGTGACTTTAATTTAAGAACATAGGCTCATAGGCTCTCTCTGTCTCTGTCTCTGTCTCTGTCTCTGTCTGTCTGTCTGTCTGTCTGTCTCTCTCTCTCTCTCTCTCTCTTCTCTCCTGTCTGATCTTCATTCTTATTCTTTTCTCCCTCTCTCTTCCCACACTCTCTCTCTTCTACCATCTTCGCTCCCTCTTTCTTTGTTCTCTCCTTCTTTCTCACTCCATTTCTCCCCCCACGGTTCCATCTGGCAAACGCTGCCACAGGCCAGATGATGGAGTGGTATCCCTAGGTGGTGTCCACACATCCCTGACATCCACAGACTGACTGTATTAACTTCTTGCCATTCGGCCAGCACCAACTCTGCCAGTAAGCTGCATTTGAGAATCTCTCCACAAACCACCACTGAACGACTTTCAGGATTTAGNTCATGTGACCAGTCTGCTCCAAGGTGTTCATGAGACATCCAGCTTGAAGACTTCTCCAGAGCCAGCTACAGAAACGTGTGAAACCATTGTTCACTCGTGCTCACTCTTCCATACATTAAGTTCTCACCTCTGAAAGCCGTGAAGAGTTGCTAATGCAGGAAGAGTTATTTCCCGGCAAAATGGCAGCTGTGATGTTTTCTGTCCAGCTTGGTCTCAGGGACAGCTCTGCTCTGTATAAGGATGCCATTGCCCCTGAAGAAAGCAAGCCTGTGGTTTCTTACTGAATCCCTGGGCATCCTGACCAGGTCATCTCGTTTGCACAGCTTCGTTAATACCATTGGTGATAATTACCATCCTGAAACTCATTAAGGCAAAGGCACTGGCTGCACTTTGGTTTCACACACGTGCTACTCCTGGTGTCTGCTAAAGGAAGTTCCCAAGATGCCGATGGGTGGGTAAAGGAAAAGAGGAGCTGCTCCCAACAAAGGACAGCTTACTTTGTAGGAAGTATCAGACACGGAGGGACTTGGAGAGAAGGCTCCTGTATCCTGGTTAGTCACCACAGCACCTGGGAGCAGTTCAGAAGATGCCACATGGGAGGCCCTGTCTTAAGAAGCACTACCTAGGGTGCCTGGCTATAGTTTGGGCTTTCTTTGAACCACCAGCTCCTGAAAAATGACTTGGAGAATTTTATTAATTATGAAAGCTTGGCCTCANCTTAGGTTTGCTTCCAACTAGCTCTTAAAACTTAATTTATATTAATCTACATTTTGCCACATGGCTTGTTACCTCTCCTCAGTACCATAAGTCCAATTTCCTCCGAGTCTGCTTGGCAAATCTCCCACTCAGATTCTTTTTCAGAGTTCCTATCTCTGCCCGGAAGTCCCGCCTGTCCTCTCCTGCCTAGCTATTGACTGTTCAGCTCTTTATTAAACTAATCAGAAGGTGCCTTACACAGGTAAGGTAAAACAGAGACATCTTCACACAGTGAACAAAAAGATTATCCCAATANAGTGCCCTTCACAGGCTGTGACTATCATTATGGTTTGAATGTGAGGTGTNCCCCAGGGGTCCATACCTTTGAACGCTTGTTCCCCAGCTGGTGGCTGTTTGGGAGGGTTGCAGAACCTTTAGGAGAAGGTGGAGACTTACTAACGGAAGCATATTCCTAAGGGTGGGTCTTGAGGTTTTAGAGCCCNTCCCTACCTCCTGTTCACTCTCTACTTCCTGACCATTGACGCACTGTGGCCAGCCTCCAGCTCCTGCCACCAGGTCTTCCCCACCATGATGGAGTTCATCCCCTAGAACTGTAAACCAGAATAAACCTTCCATTTCCTTAAACTGCTTCCTCTCGGGCATTTTGTCAGAGCTGTGATAAAAGTCAGCCACATACCTGCCGTTCTTCATAAGGTCCCTAAATGCATGCATGTCATTTGTGTGGGCCACCTCATGCTCCGTTTGATAATAGGAAGGCTATGAGTTATTAACAAATTCACTTATGCCTACTCAACCAAACCCCTCCGAGTTGGACAGAAATGACCCCAACATCTTTNCATTATGGAGGTCACTCTCTGGAGAGCAGTTAGTTTACCAGGACTTTAGCAATGAAATTTGGTGCCACCAATCTTTANTTCCTTTGCAATAGAGAGGAAGTTCTACTTCTGGAATTATCTTCCTGTTTCTTTCTTCCCAGGGCTCTCCCCCTGCTCTCTTTTCTTCACAATGGTGACAACAACTACTGCCACTAAGGGAACAATTAAGGAAAAAATGTCAGAGCAACAGACATGCCACTATGGAATAAAATCTTAGGTTTATAGTGTTGTCATTGAGCAGTGGGCAGTATTTCAAAGTTCTGTCCCACTGTATCTCAAAGGAAACTTAGTTTGCTCTGATTTCCTGCCATGGCTGTAGGAAAATAGTAATGAGCCAAGTATTAAAAACTACTCTGGAGTAATTAATAAACATGTCAAAACCTGCCTTTGTTGTTCCTACATGCATACTGTAACTCACAATAAATAATTAATTCACCCTTTTCCNCAATCCAATACTACCTAGGCTGCCTTCTTTCAGAATGAAAGAA
>LZPO01027465.1:284367-303022 GCA_001675575.1 Neotoma lepida | reverse complement strand
GAACTGAATCAGAAATAGCAGGAATGGGGCACACCATTCGGGATTTTATCAAGTCCTCTAGCTGAATTGATTCATGCTAAACTTTAAAGACTATTGCTCTGAACTCAGCTTTTATTCAACTGAACTTTCTACAGTGATGGCATGTTTTTATTTGAGATATCTAGTATAGTTGTAACTAAACACAAATGTCAACATAGCTCTTAGAATGTAGCTAGTGCAACTGAGAAAGGAGATTTTTAATTTTATTTAGTTTTTATTTATTAAAATTTAAATAAGTGTTAATGGTTAGTGATCTATATATTAGAGAGACCAGGTCTGAATTAAAATAAGGAATCTTACATAATCAAATAGTTCCTGGTACTAAAGTAGAAAAACATTGGTGTGCAACAGAATCTCTAGAGAGAATGGTAAAACGCACTCTAAAGATTCCCATTCCNGGAACTTATGACCCAGTAGGCCAGGCTTAGCCTGAGACCCTGCATCTCTAATACGTTCCNGTGACCTNAGTGTTTCTGATCTCAGGCTTGCACTTTGAAAAGCACTGAAATAAGTAAAACTTGCTCATGCTCTCCTATAGATTGTGCCTTGGACCCAATAGGTGTTTGGCATTACCAAAAGAACGACAGCTACTCTCTAATAGGAGAAACAATTTAGGAGGTCTGCTCTGTTCCAGAGACCATTAATACCTCNTCATAATCATCAGGTAGCAGGAGCCATGCTTTTGAAGAAGTTTACAGGAAGGTTAAGTGATTTGCACAAGGTACCCCATCTTATTCCTTTTATTTCCTGATTCTAATCATGCCTGTGGAGGGGTGTGTGTGTGTTTGTGTGTGTGTGTGTGTGTGTGTGTGTGTGTGTTGCTGAAAACTAAAATATTCAAGTGTATGAAGACTTGACACTAGAATAAAGTCAGGAAAGACAGCTAGACTGGTGATCTAGATGGGGGTTACGCCTTCTGGACTAACACTACGGAGGAAACCATTTATGCCAGAGACTGGTTCTGGACTGGTGATCTAGATGGGGGTTATGCCTTCTTGACTAACACTACGGAGGAAACCATTTATGCCAGAGACTGGGTCTGGCCAGCAACACAGCTTTCAAGTATTAATGGAAAAATCAAGGACAAACACACAAGGGACTTTTCTGAAGGTCAAAAAGGCAATAATAAATGCCAAGCCCAGAAAAGCTTTTAAATCTGACCTTTTCCTCTGCTGAAGCCATTCGCCTTCCAGCATCTTCAATCTAATAGACTGAAGTGGGCTCTTAGGAGAGAACTGGGCTNGTCTTTTCCTTAATGCTGCCTCTCCACCACTATTCAAGCAGAAGCAGTATTACTGGTAATTACATCATTATACCGTAATGGAACACATGTGGTGCAAGTGAAACAGCCCAGCAGCTCTTTCGTTGAGGAGAAGAGAAAAGGACTCCCCATTCACTGTTTCATTTTTATTAACCCTCCAAGTTCCAGCTTATTTTTAAAGACAAAAATGTCCTCAGGATATTTCACAATCACAAAATAGAGACCAAGAGGTGGAGCTTTGTTGAAGACCAGGAGTGAACTTAATACTTCAGTCTAAGGGCAATTCTCCCTGGAAAAGGAATAGGGAAGCCTGTGTCNTGCTCAGTCTTTGCTGTGTATATGTGACANTGTGGAAATAACTTGCAGCTCCTAAGTTTCAGTTTCTTCATCTATAAAGAANAGCAATGCTCCAGTGCAGCAGATCCTAAAACTTCACTGGAAGCAAATGGAGATTGGATCAGATGATCGCAGGAGCTTGCCCCGCCCACTCTCAGCCCTACCATCCTATCATGTAGAAAGACTCCAATAGGAGAGGCAGAGTGAAGGAAAATAGGGAAGGCTGACTATTTGGATTCTTGCCTCTGCTCCACCCATACATTTGCATCAGATCATTGTCAGCAACATCCTCAACATCTTCAAAAGCGCAAGCTCAGAACACACAAAACAATCACAGTCTCCTCCAATAGAGAGAGCANTGAAGCAAGTTTCAAATGNTTCTCTAGGGCACTTGAAGGTAGGTGGGAGATTAGCAAAATGACACATTAACAATGCCAAATACAAAATAGAGCTGTTTTTCTTACTGTATTTAAAAGGTTTTCTTATATGTAAGGGGAAATTACCTAATAGAGCTCAAAGAATCAAAACATACAAAAGCTACACATCAACTGTTCCATATCTCTCTTAGAATCTTCCCTTTCTAGAGCAAAGAAAACCAATTTAACAAATCAAATGAAACAACGCTAAAAATTAACTTTTAAAATATTATTATGTAAGATATCTGTAGAGAACAAAAATTAAATGAAATCATGGAAACAACCCAAAAGTCATTTAACAGTGGATAGATAACAACCACAAATTAAAATAATGTGGTATGTATAANTTTCTCTTTTTCTCTCATATTATGCCACCNAAAGAAATGAACTTCTGACACAAATTACAACATGAATGAATATGAAAATATGCAAAGTGAAACAACCCAAGTCACAAAAGGAGAAATACTGTATGACTGCACTAATGTGGCAAACTTAGAGTAGGCAGATTCTGAGAGGCAGAGTGAAAATTGGGCACCAAGGTTTGAGGTCAACGGGACAATGAATAGCTATTGTTTAATGGGTGCAGAGTTTCAGTTTTGCAAGATGAGAAGTTCTGAAAGTGGATGGTAGCACTGTTTGCTCAACACAGGGAATGTTAACATCACTGGACTATTCANGTAAAAATGTTCAAAATGGTATAAATTATGAATATTTTCCCAAAGTAAAANCATTTACATGAAAGCAGAGCTCCTGGGAGGACAGTAGGCACTAACATGATCTTCTGCACTGAGGCTACATAAGATACACTAGTGACAACTATGGTAACCATTGAGTATGGGGAAGAAATTATGAAACCTAGGATTCACTATAAGTGACAGACTTACAAAGACTCCTTTATAAATCTGTTCCTNGTGGTACTGGCACATTCTAGGCAAGTATTCTACTACTGCACTATATCCCCTATCCCATGTTTTAAGACTTAAAAGAGAAACTTAAAAAAATAGCAAAGAACAAAAGAATGTAGAATTATAACTGAAATGGAAAAAATTCAATGTCATCATCTAAGTGTGGGAATACNTGTCTGTAATCCTAGCACCTGTATAAAGACAGGAGAATCAGGAATTCAAGGTCATCTTCAACCACAAAGAGAGTTTAAGGCCAATGTGGACTACAAGAGACCCCCTCTCAAAAAACAAAAGTCAATATCAAGGTGAACAGGAAATAAGATATAGCTAAATAGATAGTGAGACAGAGAAAGAGAGAGAGAGAGAGAGAGAGAGAGAGAGAGAGAGAGAGAGAGAGAGATCCAAAGATATTCCATAGAAGCTGGGGCTAGTGACACACACCCGTAATCCTGTTACTCAAGAGGCTAAGGTCAGGGATACTGCAAATTCAAGGCCAGCCAGTGAGACTCTCAAAATTTAAAAGAAGAATTTCAAGAGAGCTAGCAATAGAGCTCAGTAGTAGAATACTTGGGATGTCCTAGGTTCAGTTTTTAGCAAGGGCTGGAGGTAGGGGGAGAGAAAAGGGGAAGGAGGAGGATAAAGAGGAAGAGGAGGAAAATAAGATTAAGAAATAAATTATAAGGCTGGAGAAAGGGCTCGATGGTTAAGAGCACTTGCTGCTCTTGCAGAGGACCTGGTTTGATTCCCAGCATCGACACGGCAGCTCACAGCCATCTGTAAGTCTGGTTCCAGAGGATCCAATGCCCTCTTCTGGCCTATGTGGGCACCAGGCACACATGTGGTGCATATACATACATGCAGGCAAAACATTCATACACATTAAATAAAAATAAGTAAATCTTTTAAAAGTATATTAAAGTTTTAGAGACATGAATGACAGAATAAGAGGATTTAAAATATAACTAATCTTAGAACTTAAGTTCAAAGATTAAAAGAAAAGGATAGAGACATTATTCNGTGNCTCCAAATAAGACTTTTCAGAGTCACTGAAAGAATATCAAACCTCAGATACAGGAAATTCAATATTCTCAAGCAGAATAAACAGAACTAAAACCGCNTATTGCTATAAAGTTGGTGAACCAAAGGCAAAAAAGATATTGAAACAAAATAACAGATCACCAATGAAAGAATGTCAAGTACACAACTGGCAGACTCCATAATAGTGACACTAAAATCTAGAGACTGTTGTAGGGCATTTTCAAGATGGGAAAAATGAATTTTCAATGTTTATAGCCAACAAAATTCCTTCAATATGAAAGTAAAACAGGGATGAGAGTGTGGTTAGGTGATAGAATGCTTACTTAGTATATAGGAGGCCCTGAGTTCCATTTTCATTCTCCATAACACACACACACACACACACACACACACACACACACACACACACACATACACACACACACGATACAGTATTTCCAGACAAAACAGAGTGATTACCATAGATAGTCTCTTATTAGAGGCAATTCCAAAGTATGTACTACACACACATATACAAAAAAATAATGATCCCAGGTAGCAAGTCTGACAAAAAAAACAACAAAACAAAACCCTAAAAAACCCACAAATATTGTTAAATATGTAAGAAATATGAATATTGCCAGTGTGAAATAAGAACACCTAATATGTGTGGTTATACACAAGATAGAAGTATATTTGGACAATTTAGGAAAATCGATCAGAGCCTAATTTTTAAGCCATCCAGGAGATGAATGTAATGAGGTAGTTGGTAATGCCTCCAAAGACACATTCACATCCTACTCTCTGAAAACTACGGACACTAATTGGTGGCAGAAGGTGTGCTGTGTACATTCGTGTGTGTGTGTGTGTGTGTGTGTGTGTGTGTGTGTGTGTGTGCAAGGTCCTGGAAGGAGGCACAAGAGACAGGAAGAACAGACAAAGATTCACAGAGAAAACTCAGAGGAGGAGGAAATAGCATAACCATGGGGGCCGAGATAGAAATGACACAGCCACCAGCAGCTCGAGGTGATTTGTCCCTAGAGCCCATAGAGGAGCTTAGCCTTATGGCACCTTGAGTTTGGAGTTTAGACTTCTGCCAACTGTGAGAGAATAAATCCCCACAGTCTTAAGCCAAGGCATTTATGGCAACCTGTTACAGCAACTATGGGAAATTAGAACAGAGATTAAATGTATTACTTTATGCCAAATTAAAAAATACATATACTAGTAAGGTACTCATTTTCTTTGTGGTGGCTTGAATGATATATGTCTCCCATGCTTTCTGACATCTGAATACTTGGTCCCCAATTGATTGAGCTGTTTGGGAAGTTTAGGAAGTATGGCCTTGTTAGAGGAAATACGTCGCTGGAGATGGGTTTTGAGACATTTTAAAGACTCCCGCCATTTTGAGCTAGCTCTCTCTGCTTTGTGCTTTTGGTGCAACATGTGAGTCTTTAGCTTCTGCTCCAGTTGCTGTGCCTGCAGCTGCCGCCGCCTCTGCTCTGCCATTATGGACTCTGACCCTCTGGAACTGTAAACCCAAATAAACTCTTCCTTCTACAACTTGCCTTAATCATGGTGTTTTATCACAGCACAAGAAAATAACAAATATACTCCCAGGATAATTTACATATATTAAAATTAGAAGGCAATTTTAAAGTTGATATAGAAAAAATACCCAAGAACATTAATAAAGGGAGACCACTGGAACCATGATAAAAATACACTTTGAAGTATTATTAATAAAAACAAAGTAGATTGCCATATACATGGATCAACCAATGGAATATAATATTTAATTAACTCCATCCATAAATGGTTACTAATGCATCAATACTTGGATTATAATAGAGGTAGGATCTCAGATCCATGGGTAAAAGATTTGAAATGGCATTTAAATTTAAATGTAGTGCAAATTAAAAGTGACTGGACAGATGTGGATATGCTGGTTCACACTAGTGATCTCAACATTTGGAATCTAAGATAGGAGGACTGAGAGTTCTAGGCTGCTGGGTCACACAGGGGAGAAGAGGGAGAAAGAGAGGGAGCAAAAAGGAGGAAGGGAAGGAGAGAGAGGACATACAAAATACAGTGTGGCACATTTCTTTTATAAACACAGAGTGGGAAAATACTTCTTATATCTGCTATCCAGAGTCATTAAAAAGATCATTATAGCCAGGCGGTGTGGGCACACAGCTTTAATCCCAGCACTCAGGAGGTCGAGGCAGGCAGATCTCTGTGAGTTCCAGGACATTCAGCACTACACAGAAAAACCCTGACTCGAAATACAAATAAACAAACACAAATCATTATAGTGATTNTAAAATTTACAAATCTAAGCAAATTACAAGATAAATTACAAACTGTTTAAGATCACATATTTCATCATAATTCCTGTTATGTAAGATTCATTTCTTATATAAAGAGTACCTACTATCAATGAGACCAGCAAACCTATAAAAAATGAGCAGAGATATAAACAGATATTTAAACACAGTGAAAAGACAATCCGTGTTGACTTACAAAAGCAATGCAAACTAAAATACTCTGAAATACTGTTTTGCTAGTAGACAGGCAAAAATCCAGAAATTCAATAATGTTGGCAAGACTATGGAAAAACATGTATTCTTTTGCCAAAATGAGTCCTATTATCTCTTTGGAGGGTAAGATGGTAAAGTAACATAAAACCAAACAGAATTATAATGGTATATATATTCTCTAAGCAGGCACTTTTCTTATATATACATATGTATATATATATATGTATATACACTCTCTCTCTCTCTCTCTCTCTCTCTCTCTCTCTCTCTCTCTCTCTCTCTCTTTAACCAGGCAATTCCTTCCTAGAAGTTAATCTTAGAGAAAGGACATATATAAAATTACATACACATAGTTTACAGTTTGTTATTTTAGTTTGTTTTCCTAAATAAGATATAAAACAATGTAAATGTCTATAAACAAATTTAAATGGGATGGGCATATGACAAGGGATCACATTCCCAGTTACTCAGTAGGCTGTGGTAGCAGAATTTTTTGAGTCCAGGAGTTCTGAATGACCCTGTCAGGGGTAGGAAGAGGGAGATAAGTAGATAGATACTGAGATTTAGTTATGACTCCACTAATTTTTGTAATAACACTCAAATACTTAAATGAAAAGTATGGGGAAGGAAAATTTTAACATATTAATATGTAATAACTACTAAGATGTGTTAAGTGAATAAGTATAAAGTTGTGCTTTATGGTACCACTTAAAAAATAAGTTAACCAGAATAGGTATATATTTGTATTTATAGCCATGATCTGCATTAGAATATATAAGTTAATATATAGATTTAATATATATTTATATATTTATATAGATATAAATATAGATTTGTTTACCAAAGGATTAGAATTGAGCAGATTGAGGCAGAAGGTCAAAGGGAATAATTTCTTAAGCAATTTATGCTTAAGCCATGTGCAAGTATTTTCTATTAAAATTTTTTAAATTGGTAAGCATTTTCTTATATATCAGGCTGCAATAACAATGCTGAGATGGGTAATTTATAAAGAATAAAGTCATTTAGGTTTTACAGTTCTTGAGNCACGTAAAGTTCAAGGTCAAGGGGCTCACAGCTGGCAAAGGTCTTCTTGATGTATTACCCTCTAACGGAAGGCAGAAGAGCAAGATAAGCAGAAACAAGCAAGGAGGAGCTGAACTCATATACATATAACAAACATATACTCATTGTAACATTGATCCATTCAGGAAAGCAGAGCACTCGTGACTTAATCACCTCTTAAAGGTCCCATTCACCAACACTGTTACACTAGTAATTAAGTTTCCAACACAGGAAACTTTAGGATATACTTTCAAACCACAACAAATATGTATAATAAAATATTTAGGAAAACAAAGTACAATGTCCAAATTAGTAGATCAGTTAGACTCTCAGTTAAGAGTCAATTACCATACTGTCTTAACCATAATAAATGTGAATTAGGTGAATTCACAAGTTAAAAGAGGGTCTCAGACTAAATAAAAACACAACCTTGTAACTAGCATAATGTTTTCAAAAGGTACCTCTAAAAATTTAACAGTCTAGGAAGGTTGAAAGCCAAGAGATGGAAAAACTTACGTGTAATGTATTTCTTCAAAAGAATGCTGCTATACCTATGTGACTAGTCAGCAAAAAAGATATGAATGCTAAAAGGTAAAGAGATTTATTTTCAAAGACAAAAGGTTAAAAGTCCAACCAGATATATTATTCTAAAAGTATGTGCACTTAAAAAGCACAGCCACAAAATAAATTAAAGCAATAACTGCTGCCTCTGCAAGTAGAAACCAACAACCACATTATCATTATGGGAAATATTACAAAACCTCTTACTACTTGGTATAACAAGGGTGAGACTTCTCTTATGTCCTCCAATTAACCTTTCTTAAAACTGCTCGGTCATTGTGTCAGAAAAAAGATATGCTCCTACATTCCTGAGAAAATTTATCAAGATGGAAAGACATGCTTCCTGTCTGATTCCGATGACTAATATTCAAGAACAGAAATGGGAACTTACACATTAGCTGCATAAACAACCAGGCAGCTACATGTGAATATGATGTCTGTGTCAGCAACCCTGTGTGCTTATGGTTCCACTTTTAATGTCCTCAGAAGATGACAGTGCTTTCTTACACATATCTGTACCTATCCCCACACCAGCCACAATGCCTGATACAGTAAATGTTCATCAAGCGTTTTATTGACTAATTCAATATGTACTTTCCTTAAAGATATTCATGCCAGAATTTTTGAAGTGCCTATCTTGTACTAGATATCAAGTATTGAGAACATACAGATGAATAAGGGTGTTTGCTCTCCAGAAGCTTATAATCTAGGAGTAAAACAAATGTTTTTAAAGTAGAAGAAAATAACCACCCCTCCAAACAAAACACCAGCAACACAACCTATCAACAGAGCAGTAGGTAAAGATGCCCAGAGAAAGAATCTGAATGTTTAAGGAAATGTTCTAAAGTATATGATGTATTTAAAAGTACCATCGATTTCACAATCAGGAAGGTGTTAAAGCCTTTAAGTTAGCCTTGAGAATCAAATGTTGGGTAAAGTCCACAGGGGAGATGCCAGGTGATAAAAAAGAATGTAAGGCTTAGGAGAAAATGTAATTGCTCAAAGTCAAAAGGCTTGGGCATAGAACACAACCTATGCTCTAGTATCTTTTCTACATTGTCCATTAACACTCTTTCCTCCTAGACCTCTCTTTACTCCAATACTTTCCCTGGCTAGCTCAAGGACTACTGACTACAAACTAATCAAATGATATTTAAATTGTAGCACAGTATTTAGAAACACACAGAATTTTAAAGTTTGTTTGTTTATTTATTGAGACAGGCTCTCTTTATGTAGCCCTGGCTGTCCTGGAACTCACTCTTCAGACCAAGCTGGCTTCAAACTCATAGATTCACCTACCTCTGCCTCCCAAGTGCTGGGATTAAAGGAGTGTTTCACTATGCCCAGCTTGAACTTCAAAGTTTTATGAATACCCTTGTTGAAAACAATGCATGCCACTTTTAAATCCACTTCATTTTTTTTTTTAAATTGACACAACAACAGCAAAGGCCTATTAAGGGAAAACTAATTCCTTCTGGTCAAGAGGATGAAATCTCTGACCTGGGTGGAGATCTAACACTTCAGAGTTAATTGCTCTCAAGCCCCACTGTGTAAAATATTTATTGTGTGATTGTTACAATCAGCTAGAATTTCACCTCTAGATCTTTTCTCTTAATAAATTTACTTATTTTGTGTATATGAATATTTTGCATGAATGTATGTATGTCTGTGTGTATGTCTAATGCCCGAGGAGACCAGAAGAGGGCTTCATATCCCCTGGGACTGGAGTTACAGATGGTTGTGAGCTGACATGTGGGTGCTGGAATCAAACCTGGGTCCTCTGCAAGAGCAGCCCGTTCTNTTAACCATTGAATCATCTCTCCTGCCCCTCCAGGTCCTTTCTTAATTCAGGAAAAGACCACACACATACACTAAATAATCATAGTAGTTCAAATAAACATGGTGCTAGGCTTTATTGAGCTCTGTATAATTAAGCTTTTAAAAGCATGAGAATTTCATCAAAATTTCCCAGAAAAATCTTTCCCAAACTACATATTTACAACAGAGCTAATGAATAGATCTTGTGATTCAGCAGGTACAAAGTGTGATTTGGACATGGGAATGTTGGGAAAAGCTTACTTACCAAGTGATAGTGCCTGGGTGATTTGAGGCCCCTTCCCCTCTTAACAAAACAAATATTTATTTAGGAAGTGGGACCTAGCAAAGGCCTAGACACAGACAAGAAAGAAGGAAATCTGAATTGTGCAGATGGCTTTTACTTGTAGTCAGTGAGCCAGAGTGAAGCAGAGCAGAGACTAGAAGCCAGCTCATCTGATTCCCAGACCATTTCAGGAAGTTCCCACCATGAAAAAAAATGAAGTCTTTCTATCAGTGTTCCTTCTTTTGCACTGACCTTTTATTTTAAATCAGAAATTCCCCCAAGGGACCTTGGCATACTGAATACCAATTAGATTTCCTCCACCTGCTCTGGGATTTAGAGGGCAGTGCTAATTCAGTGCCCTGCTAGGCTAACAAAGCCACTGGCATTCCTGGTATGCAGGGGCTGGTCTCCGATCTCCCTTTTTTTTTTAAAGTCTAGAGCAATTAAAGGGCTCCTGTTCAAGGCCCTAAGGAGGAAGTGGAGAGAGGAGGGGTATTAGTTGGTCCAAAAGAAATGGAAGTACAGCCACAGATCAGATGGATTATTGTTGCAGAGCTGGGTGGGAACAAGGAAATTCTGGGAGGTAGGAATGGAATCAGGGTGAGGCACACAAACGAAGTATTACTCACCATCCTCACTCCCCTAAGGAATGCTATTGTCCTCCTGATTGAAGGGATGAGGACTTGGACAGCAAAAAGAAAAACCCCATCCAAAAATAACTCATCATAAAACATTTCCCTTTCTCTTCTTGCTTTCATATATACAAGTCCAAATTGCTCAGCCAAGAATGGCAAGAGCTCTGTAATCCAATTGCTCTCTGTATAGGTAGCACTATTCTGTGGAAGTTCAGTGTGGACATTCAATCATCTGCACTGTGACTCTGGCCTACTTTCTCTATATTTTGGCTTTCTAATTGTAGCCTTTGAGTTGACTTCAAGATCCAATAAACAATCACTATACAAATGTTGTATAAGTAATAACATGGTGTAGAGCTTTAACACAACTCCAAACACAAACTCAATCAAATTCAGTTACTGAGTNTCTAGAAGAGTGCCTATACAAAGTTGGCATGGAATATAACATAAATATTAACTCTCAGACACACAAAAAGCAAATCACATACAGTTNTAACTAATGTGGCAATCATGGCCTAGTTTGGGAGGTAAGATTGCAAAATAATATAATGAGCACTGAAATGGAAGGTGCATAAAATCTAGGAGAAGCTAATCTACTCTGCTACCACTGAAAGTAAGAGTAGGGATTGCTAATAGCCTTCTATGACCCTGATGATGAACAAATATGATTAGAGTGTGTACACAAGGAAAATATGGTTGAAGAAATAACTAAATGAGCCATTTCATGATCTCCCACCACAACATAAAGATTTACATTTCCCTGCCTTCACCTACAAGTTTCTTTAAAGGTTTATTTTATGTGTATGACTTTTTTGTCTACATAAACGTAT
Organism: Neotoma lepida; assembly: GCA_001675575.1. Lineage (NCBI taxonomy): Eukaryota > Metazoa > Chordata > Mammalia > Rodentia > Cricetidae > Neotoma > Neotoma lepida. Next base: position 291,319 of record LZPO01027465.1, on the reverse strand, counting down.
GTGTACCATGATCGTGACTGGTTCCCATGGAGGCCAGAAGAGGTGATTGGATCCCATGGGACTGTAATTATAGATGGTTGTGAGCCATGTTGGTGTTGGCAACAGAATCCAGGTCCTCTGGAAGAGTAGCAAGGGGTCTTTGCTGTTGAGCCTTCCCGACTTTTAAGTTTTCCTCAAGAGAAATCACTCAAGAAAGATTTCAGCATCTTTTATGTGCAAGGTATTATTAAGCATACAAAACATTACAAAGTGGACTCTTGAGGGATGNTGAGATGGCCCATGGGCAAAGTGCTTGCTGCATAAGAGTAAGAACCTGAGTCCAGACCTAAGTTAGCATCCACATAAAGGCTGGGTGTGTTTCTGTAACCCCAGCACTAGGGGGCAGAGGCAAGTGGATCCCAATCTGGTGGTATGTATGGGGTATTTGATGGCCAGCCAGTCTAGCCATAAGGGCAAGCTACAGGTGCAGTGAGATACCCTGGCTCAAAAAATACAAGGAAAGCCATACTTGACAATGACCATTGCTCCCCCCCCATACACACACACACACACACACACACAGGGTAACAAACATACATATCATACACAAAACAAACAAGCAAGCAGATCCCTGAACCCAATAAATTTACCATCTAGTAATTTTGAGACAGCCACATATGTAAAGTATGATCTGGCAAATGTTTGCAAGGTCTAGGTATCTCTGCCTAGTGGGTTGCCTGTTTGAGTCTCTCAGAAAAACCTAACTCTTCCTTTCCTTTCTTTCATTTTCTTTCTGATAATGACCAAAGCTGAAGCATTCTTTCCAAGGCACTCTGAGCTTCCTNATTGGTTCCCTAACTCACCTCACCTGAATTCTGCTATGCTGCCGCTTACTGATCTCCATTGTTAAACCTACCAACCTAACTCAAAAGGCATGACATTTTCTCTTCCTCCTCGCCATACCCCCTGCCCCCAAAGTGGCTGCCAAAATTAACAGTGTGCTTGCCCTGTTATTTTTCTCTCAAACTTTAAATTGTCCACAAGCTCAGGAAAGAGAGAGAAGAGACAGAGAGACAGAGACAGAGACAAATGATTCTAAGTCGTATTAGCCTCTTGGGGGTAAAGAGGAATCCAGACCCCATCTCTGAAAGGATCAAAGTTGAAAAGTTCTATCCCATCCCTCCTCTACCTCACAAACTTAAACCAAGTTACAAATTCATTCTTTTTACTAATCATCATCACCACCACCACCCCACCACCACATCTATTATGTGCCAGAAGATATTTTGGTAATGAGGAAAAGCAATGAGCAAAATAGACAGAAACTCTTGCCTTAAGGGACATATGGTCTATGTTCTATAGGTATACATATATGAGAGATGAGAGGAGGGAGGGAGGGAGGGTGGGAGGGAGGGAGAGGACAGAGAAGGAAGTCAAGCCAACAGGAAAGCATAAGTTATGGCCAAAATAGACAGCTGCCACCCAGTGTCAGCTAACTGTTGCTATGCAAAAATTTGTGTCCAATATTTTCAGATCTAGAAGCTAGAAGTTTTATGCAAATACCTCAGTTTTTAATACTTGACAAAAAATTAAAACTTTAAAAAATTCTGCAGGACAAGCAAAAACCCTTCATGGGTAGAATACTGGCTAAAGATGTTCATTTAGGACATGTTAGAATACATTTCATGACATTGATTTAGACACTATCAAGAAAGGTCCTTGGTAGAAACAGTGCTGTAAAATAAGTACTCCTAGACTTGAGCAGGCACCACTTGTTTGTTTGGTTTGGTTTTGGTTTTTTTCAAGACAGGGTTTCTCTGTGTAACCCTGACTGTCTTGGAACTCATTTTGTAGATCAGGATGGCCTTGACTCAGCAAGATCCTTCTGCCTCTGCTGGGCTTATTGTTATGCTTATTATTATGATTTAGACCTGGTTCAAAGTTCACGTATTGGGAAACTTAATCCCCAAGCTTGTATGTTGATGGTATTCAAAAGTGAGATTTTTGTGAAGCAATTAGAGTTAAGTGAAGTCCTAAGTGCTGGGATTACAGGTATGTGTCACTACCACCCGGGCACGGAGGCACCACGTCTAGCAGAGGTGGATTGACTAAGTGTCACACAGCCAAGGTCATTTAGCCTGAGCCTCCTACAGAACATATCTTAGAGCATCTCCAGTTCTTAATTCCTTATTCACTTTTTTCATTTCTCTTTGTTCTTGTGGCTCACTGAGGTGCTACTTCTTGCTAAGGATGACAAAACCACTTTGCTCAACCAGAAAGTCTATAAACAGCAATACTACTAAAGCAGCTGTCTTGTTGGTTTGTCTGGCTGTTCTACAGGATAGTACTGCTCATTAATATGATTAATTACCATCTGCTCTGTCATAGGCTTGCTATCTGGAAAATTTCTGAGGAAGGTTCTGTCACCTCAAGTTCTCAATGAAGGGACATTTTCCAANTTATTTTGAGCAAAAAATTTCCTACAACTAAATCATGTCTGCCTCAAAGTCACTGAAATATAGTACTAGCAATTAAGAAGCAAGCTACAATTTAAAATAAAGTTCCACATATTGTTACATAGCTACAATAAAAATATTGTAACAAAATCTGAAACAAAGTATGCTCTAAAAAGCAAGAATTTCACTAGCTAGTATACAACAAGAAAAGAAAAATGAACTCTAATAAAAAGGGTGGGCTTTCAGTGAATGACTACATCATCCATATAACTATACAGCATAATCCAAAGCTCAAGAACAGGGGACAAAAATAAATTGTATAGGTTTAAACCTCCAAACTCAGACCCTGTGCAAACATCTTCCAATTTAGGTAAACCATAATGTCTCCAGATGAGTCTGTTAGTTCATTGTTTATGAACTGAATGTAAGTCAGTGCTTCTGCTACATTTCAGCCATGACTTAGGGTAGCAAAACCTAAATTTATAATGTAATGGGTGATAGTACATGCCTGTAATCTCAGTACTTGGGAGGTGGAGACAAAGAAGATCAGGAGTTCAAGGTTATCTTCAGCTAAACAATGAGTTCAAGACAAAGACCAGCATGGACTACATGATAGACTTTGCTTTAAAAAAAAAAATCCTAAGTAAAGGGATCCAGTTAATGTCATCCTCAACTACATATCAAGTGACAGGCCATGTAGGACTACATAAAACTGTGTCAAAGACAAAATAATACATAAAATGTAATGGAGTAGCTCAAAATGTACCTCTGATCAGCTATGTGGCCTATGGCTTCTTTTGGTTACTAAACTCTAGGATGTGAAACTTGCATCTCTGCTATATTTTCTGTTTCTACTTTACTCTGACAGAAAAGTCATATCAGGACAGATCATTTTGTTTGAGTTTTGCCTTGGTCCAGAGCCTTTCATCTGCAAACAGTTGTATTTGACACATGCTTTTATCTATATAAAAATTTTCAGAGCAAGACACATAACATATTTCCAGCTAATTATAGAAACACAAAGGCATTTATAAGGACAGTCACTTCAGCATTTAAAAATAAAGAGAACATAGTAAATGCTTACTATTATGATTTAGANCAGGTTCAAAGTTCAAGTGTTGGGAAACTTAATCCCTAAACTTATGGGTTTATGGTATTGGAAAGTGAGATTTTTTTTTTTTGAGGAAATTAGAGTTAAGTGAAGTCATAAGGGTGGGGTCCCTACGATGAGATTAGTAGCTTTATAAGAGACTCTCTTCCCCCACTGTTGATGCCTCTTACCATTTAATGATACAACAAGGCTTTCATCAGAGGCAGCTACATGACCTTGGATNTCCCAGTCTCTAGAACTATAAGAAATATATTTATTTATTCAAGAGTTACACAGTATATAGTGTTATGTTACAGAAACACTAAAATCACACCAAGACACTTACCAACTGAATACAGGTTAAATCAAATTATTCACACATTACTATAGAGATACCAAAAAAACAAAACAAAACAAAAAACCTGTGAAAGTGATGGGAACACTGTTTGTGAATGGTTATTTCTAGATGATAAGAAGTGGAAGAGAGGGCTACAGCAGTGGTTCTCAACCTGTGGGTCTCAACCCCTTGATAGGTCAAACAATCCTTTCACAGGGGTTGCATATTAGATATCCTGCATGTCATATATTTACATTATGATTCATAACTAACAAAATTACAGTTATGAAGTAGCAACAAAAATAATTTTATGGTTAGGGGTCACTACAACATGAGGAACTGTAGTAAAGGGTCACAGTATTAGGAAGGTTGAGAACCACTGGGCTAGACAGACGCGTTGGTTAAGAGTTCCTGTTCTTACAGAGGACCAGAGTTTGGTTCCCGGCATCAGTGCAAGGAAGCTCACAGCTACCTGTAGCTCCAGCTTCAGGGGATTAAAAACATTCTTCTACATGAACCTGCATGCAACACACACACACACACACACACACACACACACACATGCACAGGCACGCATACACACACATTAAGAAAAAGATGTGGGGTGGGTTTTGCTTTCTTTGAATTTTTCAGCATGTCTTAATTTACAGTGAATGTGTCATTTTAATAAGAGTGAGAATCACTCCTCTCAAAAAATAAATATACATTTGATCTATATATACTATTTGGAACAATTCTATGGCTTTTCTTATCTTCCAAGGTTTTGGTGCACATTAATTAGCAGGACAGCTAGGAAAGGTAGCTCACACCTGCAATAGCAACTCTAGAGAGGCTGAAGCAGGAGGATTCGAAGGCCTGCCTGCCTGGGCTACAGAGTAAGAATCTTCAAAGTAAAACAAAAACAAAACAAAAGAAACAAACAAAACCCCAAAAGACAGACAAAAAAACCAAAAAACCCCAAACAAAAACCAACCAACAATCAAAAACACCAACCAAACAACAACAAAACTGTAAAGGCTTAGAGCAGAGACATATAAACACTCAAAATTAACTATTAGTATGCTGTCAGTGAAAAATAATGCACATTAGGGTGAGTTTGTGGTTCAAAAGAGATTATTTTTCACTGAGTAGTGATATCCCCAGACCCTATAGACTATTTGAACCCCTATTTGAACCCAGAAATGGTGGGAGAAACTAATATTTGGCTAGTTGGAGCATAGGCATCTGAGATGCTGTAGCTGTCCCAGAGAGAAGATAAGACAGCCAGCAATACTAGAAAATACAACAAAAGCAGTAGCAACTCAAGACTCAACTTTTAGTAACAGTCTGGAAGGCAGAAGGAACCAAGGGGTGTGCATAGGTAGATTAATCCCCACTCTACACAAACAATTGTTATTACAATGGAATTTTATTATAATGTATGCGTTATTTCTTTTTGTTGGTGGTGGTTTTTTGAGACAGAGTTTCTCTGTGTAACAGCCCTAGCTGTCCTGGAACTAGCTCTGTAGACCAGGCTGGCCTTGAACTCACAGAGACCAGCCTGTCTCTGCCTCCCAAGTGTTGGGATTAAAGGTGTGTGCGACCACTGCCTGGTCCACACATATGTTTTTTCTTAAAACATGAGGTGTAGGGGAGAGAAAATCTCTATACTTAGTCTTTAGCCTGTAGTTTAATTAAACAGTAATGTGTAGCCATACAGTTCTAACTCTAAGAAATCATATCCGCCTGCTACTTGTGAAATGTTAGGTACACTGCCCATCTCTATAATCAAAATACATCATGACTACTATGAAGCCTGAGTGAAATAAGGTGACTGAAGAGGCACGCCTGACTCTGTCTCTTCCATGAGAAATGATGACCATCCCCTCATTCAGTCTTTCCTNCCTGCTCTTCCAGAACAACTTGGAACATTATTCTGCCCAGGATTATTTCTTCTTATGAGTACTCTCTATACAGGGAGGTCTATGTGTGGAGTATTATTATTGCATTCTTTGTTGCTGAGTACAGCTCACACATATGGCTCAGGCTGAACATGTTTGCTGAATGCAATAAGAACTTCAAACAATTCTCAGGAGACAACTTGTCATATGATCATTATAGTCACTCAAGGGACTCTTGAGACTGCAATTTGAGACAGGGTTTCACTCTGTAGTGCTGGCTGGCCTGGAACTCATTATGTAGAGCAGACAGGCCTCAATTTTATGACAATCCTCCTGTCTAAAAGCCTCCTGAGTGCTGGGAATACAGGTCTGAGCCACTGTGTCTACCCTTCATGAGATGTGTTAGATATGGTCTGGCAGCCATTTTTTCCATAAAGGTGTATGTGCGCGCTGGGGGATCAAAGGTTTTGAAGACTGATGTGTATGTTAATCCCAGTAACAACTGGTCAAGTGACAAACTCTAACACTAATGAAGGACTTTAAACAGAGATGGGGATAATGCTGTATTTTATAGCACTGCCTTAGGGACTGGAATTACACAATAAAAGCTATAAACTGACAACAATAATCTTAGCACTTAGGAGGCTGAGGCAGGAGAATCACTGTGAGTTAAAGGCCAGTCTGGGCTACATAATGGAGCCCTGTCTCAAAAACAAACAACAAACTAACAAATTAGACCTGGCAGGGGTCTGACAGGCCTGGCCCTGCCTCTAAGTATCCCATCCATGGTTCAGGGCACTAAACCAAACTCTTGACTAAAACTGACAAAAGTGGGAAAAGCAGAGAAAGAAAGGATTTCTGCTATGAGCCGAAGGCATCTGCTTCCCTCTCCTCCACCTCTCATTGTTTTCCCCATCTAAAACATCTTCATTGGCTATCAGCTCTGTACCAGACTATGCTCAAAATTCCATCCTCTGTGATTTGCAATGTAATTTCACATTAGCCTATGGGTTTAAAATTTTTATTCATTCTAATTTTTTGAGACAGGGTCTCATGTAGCTAAGGTGGGCTTCAAACTAACTATACAGATGAGGATGGTCCTGAACTCCCCTCCTCCTGTCTTCTCACATGTCCCAGGGTTCAAAATCATTCTTTCCTCTGTCCTGTTCTTATTACCTCTCCTTCCTTCTGCTCACCATGCTTGGCTGAC
>LZPO01027465.1:262350-273229 GCA_001675575.1 Neotoma lepida | reverse complement strand
CTTTTCTGTTATCTGTGTTTACAATAACTACAGTATAGAAGTAAAATTTAAGTGTCACTAAAAGTTCTATTTTTGTTTTTATGTGTTGTTAAGCATATATTATACATAAAATGGATTTAAATACGTTTTCATACATGTTTATAATGTATTTTGACCATATTCACTCCCCTTATTATCCTCTCTTGTCCCTGTCCCATTCCTGTTGATCTCCTCCTCTTTCCAAGTAGACCTCCTTTTACTTCCGTGTGTGTGTGTGTGTGTGTGTGTGTGTGTGTCCCAGTGAATTTCATTAGAGTTAGTTACAGGAACATGGTGACAATAGGAGCCTGAGCATCTTACCTGGGCATCTTCAGCTACACCACTGAAGAAAATGTCCCCTCCTCCTCTAGCAACCATTAACTGTCTACAGACTCTCAGGGAGGGACAAGGCCTTGCAAGTCCCTCCTCCTGTTCCATTCTGAGATTGCATCTCACTATGTTGCCCAGGTTCCACCTCAGCCTGGCAAGCAGCTAGGACTAGAAGGCATATGCCACCATGTATGGCATGAAAACAATATCCTGTGAAAGTTTCCAGAACCTGTAGCTAAAACAATCTTGCTTTCAACTCGATTCTTGTTCCAGTTGTTTCCTTTTTAAAGAACATAATTAATTAATCAATTAATTGCCTGTATGAAAGGGGGAGGAGGACATGTGCCTGCCACAGTCCATGTGTGAAGAACAACCTGGGGGAGTCAGTTCTTTCCTTCTACCATGTGGGTTCTGGAGGTCAAACCCAAGACATCAGGCTTGGTAGCAAGTGCTTTTAGCCATTGAGCCATCATCTCACCAGCCCCCTCCAGTTCTTTCTTATTCAAGGAAATGCCATCAACCCGAACGTAATGTTTTTTCAAAACTTTAAAGAACAAAGAACTGGGCTGTGCAAACCACCAGAGCTCCAACTGTCACATTCTTTTAAGCGGGACCATGGAAAGATGTTGATTTTCTTTCCAAGAAATCTCCCATGTGAATTGTAGTTATAGCATGCTATATATATAAAACAATGGTTAAGAGCTTAGTGAGATTCTTAGAAGAGTGTCACCTATATGACAGATACATTGCACATGATAGTAAATAAATGGAAGCAATGTAAATGTCCAACTGGGGAGATATAAATCTTTACTAAAAGATGATAATTTTTTTAAGATGATAATTTGTAAGATTTATATATACTTCTTTACTAAGATAATAATTTTTTTAAGATGATAATTTGTAAGATTTATATATACTTCTAGGATTTGTTTTATAATATTAAAGCAAAGAAATATTAAAAGGAGACCACACCCGATCTCTTCTGATCTCAGAAGCTAAGCAGGGATGGGGCTGGTTAGTATTTGGATGGGAAGCCACCTGGGAATACCAGGTGCTATAAGTTTGAAAAAAAAGAAAAAGAAAAAAAGTAATAGTAAAGGAATAGATGAAACAAATGTGATGTCTTGATAATATGTGATACCATATGAATCTTTATTCTTTTCACATTTTGCTTTATTTTTCTATATAATCAAGATTTTTAATAATTCAAAACTGGACAAGTATTATGCAGAAGTAAATGTACCTATCCATAGTTACAGTGTATGGGGGAGAAGCAGAATACAAAATGCTAGCTCACTGATAGTTGATAACCATGTCAAAATCAACTGTGCAGCCAACACAATGACAGCATTCTTTACCTTCCCACAGTGAGTTCTATACAGCATTCTTCATAAGAGGAATGAGGATCCTTTGAGGAACTGGATCATTCCAAATCTGGATCAAGAAATGTGCAAAATAAACCTGGAAGACCTTGTCATAGCATATAGCAAAGAAACCATTAAACTAGTAGTATCATGTCAGAAGCCAATTTGAATAGGGTCCCACAGGTTAAGGATAGTACAAAAACAAACAAAGTAGGTCCAAATATATTCAATATATTTAAGTATGTGTGCCCATAATTATAACAAAAAATACTGAGAGCCAGATTATAGTGCATGCCTGTAGTGCCATTTACTCAGGAGGCTGGGGTGGGAAGAATCCGACTTTATACTAAGTTCAAGATCAGCCTGGGTAACACATATGGATACTATCTCAAAAATATCATAATTGATCTCTTTTTCATGGAAAAATGCTTTATTAACTAAGATATCTCCCCAGTTCCGTACCCCTATTATTCCAACAACTTGTAAATCAGTAAAAGCAGCAAGCATAAAATTGAGAGTACAGTAGTTACAATAAATTGATGACAATGACTGATGGTACCTTGCTTTGAGCTGTTGTCCAACAAATGGCACCATATCTGTACCCTGTGCTAAATAAGACATTACATTGTCTGTAAAGTGCAAAAGGAAACTGACAGCTCAGTATCAGAATGCTAGAGGTAAAAATGTATTTTAGAAGCAAGTTCAGCAAAAGGCTCACTTTGGAGAAACTTGGAGAGGATCTCTGAGTTAAGTTTAAGGATTACTACTAGTAGCAGTTTGAATGAGAAATGTCTCCCATAAACTCAGATATTTGAACTTAGTTTCCAGTTGGTGGGTGCTGTTTGAGGAGGATATGGAGCCTTTAAGCCTTGCAAGACACTGGGGGTCGGCTCTCAGTTCACTGTTTCCTGGCTTGTAAATGAAATGCAATTAGCCAGCTTCCTGCTCCAGCACCCTCCCTGCCAGTAGGGACTCAAACACTCTGGAACTATAAACCAAAACAAACTCTTTCTTTCCTAAGTTACTTTTAGTTATAATATTTTATCAGAGCAACAAAACCAAATATACCACTCCCTAGAAGGTTTTTGCATTTTAGACTACTCTCAAATGTGGGTTCCAGAATCTCACATGCATCTCTACACTCCCAGCACACATACATTTCTCAAAGTCACAGCTTCAGGCAAATCACTGCAATTTAATTTCCAGTCCCCAAAACTGGAAGACCCTTGAGATGTTCCTTCCAGGAAAATCTAACTCCTTAGCACTCAATTCTAGCTTCAGAATTCCACTTACATTGTTTATCTAATCTGGCCCCAGTGTGAAATGGATGTGAAGACATTCATGCTCATGGTCAAATTTCCTATGACAGGTTTAATAAGTATAAATTTGTGTCGTCCCATTCTGCTACTTCCTCCGACACTAAATACTTCCACACATCTCTGTGCTAGACATGGTGCTCGAGATTTCTTTTCCACATTATCCTGGTAAATTCTCAAACTCGGTGGAGTAAGAAGCATCATTCCAGTTTTACAGGCAATAAAGTAGGAAGCAGAGAAGGAACTAATCCACTCAAGAACCCAAACACTGAGGCAGGTCTTCTGAAGATAAACACTGTCATCTCACACTGACATTTCAAATAGAAAAAAATGGCAAGCTGTGAGGCAAAGACTTACTGAGTAAGAGGGATACTCTTTGCCAGTAAATGTCATCCTACCACTGAGGGCCTTCTAGAGAGCATCCCTCCTCAGCATTCTTTCCTTTTCTTCTATGGACTTGATTCCTCTTTTCTGGATGGATTTACTGTTTCCTAATCTCATACTCACAGCCCCTGTCATCCTACACACCATACTCCTTTTTAGCCCACAAACTTCTGAGTCCAACTCAGGTTCCCTTCTGTCTCAAAACTCCTGTCATCTTCTATACCTAGAGCTCTTGCCTTTACAGTTTGTTTGCTGGATCATATAGAGCAGCATTCTGCTTCTCATGTGTCTCCCTAGTCTGAAAATTCTCTGAAGGCAGGGTTAAGTACTAATTTATTCCTCTAGGAAGGGAAAGCATGTGATATATTCTCTAGTTACAGTTGTCAAAATTATTCTGGATGCTGGCAAAGGCCTGCTTTACACTTCTGCACATTCTGCTGTAGCACCAAGTTATCATATTCCATTATTTCCTGTGATCTAGAGAAAGACCAGCCAGAGATAGAAAGCAATGCCAGAGATGTTTCATTTGGTGAAGGAACAGATGTGCTTTCAAGCTCTGTATAAATTCACTGCCTCTGGTTCTCAGATGTTGATGAGTTAAGGCTATAGAGTCCATTTTTGTCTTTTCCCTTGAATTAGAAGTATCAGCAATAAAGAAAAGTAATACTAGCAACATTCCTAACCCCTACCAAATGCAGATTTTTTAAATTAAATTTTATTATTTTATGCATATAGGTGTTTTGTCTGCATGTATGTTTGTGTACCATGTATATGACCTGGTGCCCAGAGAGGCCAGAAGAGGGTATCAGATCCCTTGGAACTGGAATTACAGATAGTTCTGAGTCACCATGTGGTCCCTGGGAATTGAACCCAGAAGCCATCTCTCCAGCCCTCTAGAAGTTGTTTTATTTTTAATTGTGGTAAAGTACACAAAATATAAAATCTACCATCTTGACTGTTTTTAAGTGGTTCAGGTAGTAAATGAAATACACTGAGCTGGCATTAAAGACATTCAACATTGTTGTGTCACCATTACTACCATCCTTATTCAGAACTCTTTCAGCTTGTATCACTGAAACTTTGAATCCACTGCACAATAAATAGTTCCTTATATCTCTATCCTCAGATCTTCTAAATCACCATTCTTTCCATCACTAATCTAGATAAANTTATGAAAATAGTTATATAATATTTGTCCTTTGTGAGTAGCTTATTTATATCATCAAAGTTCATATAGTTTGTAAAGTATCTATGTGTTCACATTTTTAAGGCTATTATTAAACTGATAAGAACAGATACTACACTTGATCTTAGCCAAAAGGCCAAGAAGCGATAAGGCTATCATTATTATTATTATTATTATTATTATTATTATTATTTTGGTTTTTTACAAGACAAGGTTTCTTTGTGTAGTGTGGCTGTCCTGGAACTCATCTGGTAGACCTGGCTGGCCTCAAACTCACAGAGATCTTGCCTGCCTCTACTCCTGAGTGCTAGGATTAAAGGCATGTGCCACCACTGCCCAGCAAGGCTATTCTTTTGTATGCAAAAATAACATTTTTCTTATCCATTCATTCACTGATGAACATGTGGATTACTTCTACATGAGGAAACAGGATAGAATATTAGTGAAAACAAGCTCAGGAGATTCAAGGGCAACATGGACTACATAGTATATTCAAGACTATCATGGGCTACATGAGCTCCTAGCTCTAAAATAAAATATAATAAAACTCAGGAGGCTGGAGAGATGAGTTGGCAAGTAAGAGCATCTGTTGCTCTTCCAGAGGACCTGGATTCTGTTTCCTGTTCTTATGGTGGTTTACAACCATCTACAACTCCAGTTCCAGGGTATCCAATCCCCACTGATGGCCTCCATAGGCACCAGGACACACATGATCCACATACAAACATGCATGCAAAACACACACACATGTGAAGCTCAGAAGAATGTCCTGATTTAAAGTGATATTTTTGTTGTATTTTGGAGACAGAGTCTTGCTATGTAGCCCTAGGCTGACCTCAAACTCTCCATGTAATTCTGGCTATCAAACTCATTACCCTTCTATCACCTCAAGTGCTAGTATCATACACATGCACCACCATCCCTGGTCTAATTGGCATGTGTAGACTACTTCATGACAGCAGAATAAACATCATTTCAAGTAGCCAATGAACATTAAGGAAGAAAAATCTTATCTTGGGCCATAAAATAAATCTCAACAAACTTAAAATGACTGTAATTATACGGAATATATTTTATTCCCTCAATAGAGCCAAACTAAGAATTGGAAACAGAGAAATAAGAAAGTCTCTAAACATTTGAAAACTAAACTACATACATCTAAATAATCTATGAGTCAAAGAAAGTCTCAAGAGAAGTAAAAAAGTAGACATTGAGCTAAATGAAAAAGGAAAATACAAATTATTAAAAATTTTAGAATAAACAAATACAATCCTCAAAGTGGATTTATAGCACTAAATGCATATATTAGTACTAGAAGAAAAGTCTCAAACCAGTAATTTAAACTCCCACATTAGGGCTGGAGGGATGGCTCAGCAGTTAGGAGCATTGGCTGCTCTCCCAGAGGACCCTGGTTCAATTCCCAGCACCCACATGGCATCCCACGAGTGCCTATAGCTCCAATTCCAGGGGATCTGATACCTCATACCAATGCACATGAAATTATATTAAATAAATTACATAAAAATCTTAGAAAAGTAATATAAATCAAATGCTACTAGAAGAAAGGTTATAATAAAGAACAGAAACCAGTGAAATTGTAAACAGAAAAAGCAATAGATAAAATCAGTGAAATAAACGGCTGCTCCTTTAAAATTATCAGTAAGGTAGGCATGGTGGCACCCTTTATCCTGGCCCATGGTGGGTTGATCATGCTCCAGTACCAGGCCATACATCCAAGATTATATGGGTAACATAAATTAGACTTGATGGGTTTGGGGTGAGAACAAGACACAAAGTTGGGTGGGTAAGGAAGGGACTGGATCTGGGAAGAGTTGGGGGAAGGATAAATATGATCAAAATACATTCTACAAAATTCTCAAAGACCTAATTTAAAAATTGCCAAAAGGGGCAAGAATTGTCTGAGCAGGTAGGAGAGAATATGAGCTGAAGTACAGGGAGCAGAATTAGCTCTGACATCAACTCTGAGAGGAGGAGAAAAGGAAGAAATCGTGTAAACACTGAGTAAACTGGGAAATGTGACTGTGATTTGTGCAGATGGCCATACCCTGATCCCTTTTCTTTGTGACGAGAAGGCAAGGTCATCAGCAAACACTGAAGGGATGGGTTAGTCAACTAATCCAAAGCCAGGAATACACATATTTAATATGATAATAAAAGAAGAACAAACAGTGACTGTTTGCTTCCTGCAGCTGTTCATTCCAACCAATACAACTTTCTTCAAATAAACCACCAGGGGGCAATGCTGTGACCAATCTTCTTTTCCCTCAAATCTTGCAACACTAGGAAATTGTAATAGACTATAATGCATTGTATATTGTAAACTTTCCCTCCACAGAATCCTGTTCAGTATTTATGTACCTGTATCTGTGCGTTCTCAAGCGTGTGTGAGCTCACAACCATAAACGGGAAAGATGCTCTTTCTTTTGTCAACCCTCAGTGTTGTCACATAATGCACATGGTAATACTCAGTATAATATTCCTTCTCCTCCCCACCTAATTTCTTTAGGACACATAACAAATACTCTCTAGCTCAGGGGCTCTCAACCTTCCTAATGCTGCGCCTCTTTAATACAATTCCTCATGTTGAGGTGACCCCCAAACATAAAATTGTTTCATTGCTACTTCATAACTGTCATTTTGCTACCTTATGAATCATAATATAAATATATGATATGCAGGATATCTGGCATGTGACCCCTGTGAAAGGTGTAGTGACCCACATGTTGAGAACTACTGCTCTAGATCATTTGTTCCTTCTTATGGTTAATCAACTAGAAAATCCAATGAGAAAAAAAAATTCTCTAAAAACAAAACCCCGTTGCCAGATGTGGTGGCATATTGAGAGAACCAGGAGACCACCCCAAATTCAAGGTTAGCCTGGGCTACACAATGAGTTTCAGGCCAGTGTGAGGGTGAGATCCTATCACAAAACAAAACAACACAACACATCCCTGACAACATAACTTCTTCCAAGTTGTATTTTTTTCCTATTGCCTACCTTTCCCCACACATTAGAGAGTTATGTTTTTAAAACAGTATTTAATATGCTACTTTCTCCTTTCTCTTGGATGCTTGATGCAGCCTTAAAATGAAGACATATCAATCTACAATACCAAATATGACTATTATGTATACCAGTCACAATGGCTATTTAAGGGTTATGTATGTAGCAATCTGGCTAGGAAATATCTCTAAGTTTGAGTCTAATTAATTTGAGCTTCTAAGAAACCAAGAACAGAGCTGTAACTTAAAACAGTTGGCAGAGATTTTAAAGGAAAAGTAAATGTAAGGGTTGGGGATTCAGTGATAGATCATTTGCCCAGAACCGGCAAGACCTTGAGTTCATCGGCAAGACCTTCAGTTCAATCCCTAGTATGAGGATGTGCGTGTAAAAGCCAACTGTTTCCCCCAGAAACTTAGCNGATGTAGAAGGAGGCTGCACTCTGGAAGCATAGGTTATTCAGATTGGCTGTTTCAAGCAGGAGGACTGAACTTCTACCACTGGAGAGGCTTCCAGTCACACCAGGCTGTTGCTTGTGTCAGATGCCTCAGGGGCTAGAGCCAAAGGGAATGTGTGAAAGGGGGAGGCTGAGGTCATCAGTGGACCCAAGAGCACTAAGGAGTTTAAATGGGTAAAATCTGGGTTTGACACAAACCTCCAAACTTGGCTATTTTGAGCTAAAGCTGTTCTAAAACACTCAAGAGCTAGGTCATAAGGAGAGTCTACATGGTAAGAGTTGATGTAGCCATGAGGCAAAGTGCAACAGTATCAGCTTTTTTGCAAGCTGTTTCAAAAACAAAGTTTCAAAGATCTCTAAAGCGGTAGTATTTTTGTTTGGTTTTTTTTTTCAGTTCAAGGATGAGCTGAACTTCTCTAATCCTTCNTTCTCCTCCTTGGAATGCTGGTATTACAGGCTTGTGCCACCCAGCCCTGTTTATGCAGTACTGGGAAAAAACCCAGGACATCGTGTATGCTAAGCAAGCATTCTACCAACTATGTTACATTCCCTTCTAATTAGAAAATTGCATTTTTTAAAAACAGGACACTATTCCACTGGCTGGTCTTGTAGCATTCCACAGGCCTTGAGTTCACTATGCAGCCAAAGATGGTCTTGAACTCTTGATGCTCCTGCCTCTACCTTTCAAGTGCTGGGATTACAGGCATGAGCAACCACACCACCTAAGACAAAAAAATCCTCTCTAATTTTCTTAATTATTATTATTGTGTATGTGAGGGAGAATATGTGAGTGTATGTACACACCACAGCATGAGCACGGAAGTCAGAACTCTTCTTCTATCTTTANATGGTTTTCAGGGGATCAAATTTAAGTCACCATGCTTGAGGGACAAGCACTTTTACCTACTGAGCCATCTTGGTGGTGTTCACTTTCGTGTGTGTGTTGTGTGTGTGTGTGTCTGTGTGTGTGTGTGTGTGTTGTTTGTTGGGTTTTTGGGGAGGTTGGGTTGTGTGTATTCGAAAGAGAGACAGGATCTCACATAGCTTAAGCTGGCCTAGAATGCTGGAACTATGCTGGCTTTGAACCTGTGATCCTCCTGTCTGTCTCCCAAAATGAAGTGTTGAAATTACAGGCCTGGGTTACAAGCAACAAGCAAAAACAAAACAAACCCCCCTCTTAGTAATTAAAATATTTTATTCACATCAAAACCCCCAAAATGAGCTTTAAAGCTTAAAACTTCTATTATATTACTATATGTCAAATCTTTGTTTGTGTTCAAAAGCCATGCACTAAATCCCTAGATTTCCCCCCACCCCCGCACAAATGACCTAAGTCAGAGCCTGATTTCATTGACACACTTGCACTCCCCAACAACAACACTTCCTTTGAAAAACAGAATGTCACTTCCTCAGTCCAGAGGCCAGAAGTCCCTTGATTCTGATCTGGGGAGCAGAGACAGGAAACTCTGGTAAGCTTCTGTCCCCCATGGCCAGCCACTAGTGCAGCTGACAGAGGGCAGGGTCTGGTGGGAGCTCCCTTGATGCACTGCAGCTGGAAGCGACCGCTCACTTCCAGGCTGTGGGAGTGATTTCTCCGAGTCCAGCACTCCCAGTCAGCGTAACAAGGACGTCTCTTGGCAAGCAAAGAGGGAGAAGATGGGAGGACCTGAACTCCTTTAACGGACTTTCCGTTTCTAAACTCCTCGGACAACCCCAACCTCAGATCCCGGCCCCACTTTGTTCTTTGACCTCGCTAGGCAAGGAGGGGGTGTCCCCCCCCAATTGTCAGTTTCTCACCTAGAGGGGACAGCTTGTCCCAGCAATTTCAGTAAACACTGTCAGCTAGCACCACCTAGCAATTCAGAACCATGATCTCTCCAGACCCCAGACACCAAGGGCTGCCCAACACAAAACTCCAGCCAGTGATAGCGGACCGAATTGCAGTGTCACCCCGTGGGGCGGCAGATCGCGCGGGGATTGGGGGGGGGGCTGTGAGAGACACATGGAATAATGGGAAAGAAGGGGGACAAACAAATGAGTCACTTAATACAAGCGCTGCACATGCCGCTGACGCTGCCGGTGATGCAGCGGCCCCGGACTGGAAGGAAGCCGCCAGCCACCGGGGAGGGGCGGGCGGAGAAAGGGACCCGGAGAGGGGCGCGGCGCCTGGCCCTTTGTGGGCCCGGGGGCCGCGCGGCCCCTCAGCCTACCCTTCCGCTCGGGGTGACTCGTCCCCACTCAGCCCCGGGCGTCAACTCTCCGGGTCGCCCGGAACAATCGCTACAAACTTCGGCACAGCGTGGAGTTCCCGGGGAGGCCGGCGCCGAGCAGCGGCTGCCGCCGAACCGCGGCCCCGACCTGCGCCCCGCCCCTCGGCGGCGCACCTGTGACAGGTGTGCGGCGCCCCGCTCGCGCCCCGCCGCTCTAGCCCTCCGAGGCCGCGGGGCCCCGGCCCGCCGCGCCCGGCCTCTCTCTGCGCCCCCACCTCGGAGGCCGCGCGGGACGACCCCCGTCCTCCCGCTCGCCTGCTCGCCCGCCGGGCCGCGCCCCGCTCGCCTCACTCACATAGCGCCTCAACTTCTTCTCGGGAGGCGATTTCCTCAGCCAGCCGGTGCACACCACGTCGTCGCCGCCGCCGCTCATGTCGCCGGCTGACTGGAGCCCGCCGCCGGCTCGCACGGACAAGGGCGCGGGCGCGGGCTGCTGGGTCAGCCGGCTGCCGGTGCGCAGCTCGCGGGGAAGGGGAGGGGCCGGGCAGCCCCGGGCGGCGAGGCGGCGCGGCGCGCGGGCCCGGCTGCCTGC
>LZPO01027465.1:251726-261895 GCA_001675575.1 Neotoma lepida | reverse complement strand
ATTCCCACAGTTTCAGGTTTCACTAAGTCCGATTCTGGCTGAAATGAGTGTCCTGCTTCCCTGCAAGTTAACTCTCACAGCTCTAGGCCAGAGAAGTAAACCGACCTACTGTGTGCTGGGAACTTTTGCATTCATTGGTCACGGTGATTGTCTTCACTCACCTACAAATCGGGTAGGCAGTAATTATGCCCATTTTACAGATAGCCTGGAGTCCAACAGCTGACACAATGCAGCCATTTCTAATCCAGGTGTGTTGCGAGGCCAGGAGGGGGGATCTTCTCACCTGTTTTTTCAGAGTGGTGAATTGCTATAATGCCTGCAGATCAAACGTGGGGAGGGTGCGCGCGCGCGCGGGGGGGGGTCGCTTATTGCTAGGAAGCAAAGTCCAGCTGGCGCTCTCCCACATTGCCTCTGGAAAAACCGAATCCAGTAAAAGGAAATTGTAAGAGTTGCAGACTGGAGGAAGCAAAAATTAGTCAATGTATTTCATAGTGAGTTGAAAAGCAAGGTAGTGTAGAAGAATAACAAGCTGTGATTAAAAAAGAAATTTGCAGAGTTTCTACTATTTCACTTAGGCAGTGAGATCTCTCATATATAAATATGAATATAACGATCTCTTTCTCACTGCCTTGTGTTGAGATAAAGTACAAGGAAGCACACACCTAACACCAGTGCTCCAGGGGGAAGGCATAGGAAAAAGAAAGCCCAAACCAGGACTCTTTGAGTTCTTTTTTTAACTCACAAAGCACCCTTACAAACAACATTAAGAGGTAGGCTCTCCTCTAGTCTCTCTGGAAAGTTGCTTAGTAACCCATTTTATCAATGGGGAGTTGTGCAGCTGACGGATGAGCTGGAGAAGCAGAATCTTGCAATNCCTCCGCAGAACCTTAGTTTCCGGATATTTTGTTCATTTCTCTGTTTTGCTGCAGCCAAGCTAGTTGTTTTAGATAGTTGGACGTCCTTTAGTCCAGTAGATTTTGATTGGATTGGAGAATTCTTGAACCATTTTAATTGGTTTGGGAAAACCAANCCCTACCATGTGCTTTGCTTTCTTAGGCACCCTGGGAGGTGAAGAGACTACCCCTCCCCACTGCCCTCATTCTTTCACTGACCTTCAAGTAGCCAGTGTGCTGCTGGATGGAATATGAAGCCAGAATGCTTAGGCTATNTCTGGGACCATANCGTCCTTGACTTTTTAATNTAGGGATTAAGCCACCAGTAGAATTATGGCCATTTTAAACTTCTGGCTCCCAGGACCTTAAACTCTTTGTGAGACATAAATATCAAAATACTTAGTCTGCCAAATCAATCAGGAGGCAGTGACTCCCAGTCAAAATAGAGCAACCCTGACTCCATTCACATCTGAGTCATGGTGCCAAGTCTCCAGGATTGCAGCCTGGGAAATCTGCAAGGATTGGCTGCCTCTAGGGTTTGTGATGAAAGTCAAGCAGAAATATGCCCGATCCTTTCCTAGGAGTGTAGGAATACTTATCTGAGAATTATAGGATTCAAGACANAGGCTGGGAGACTCCTCAGTTGTTAGTTTGGGTTGCTTTTGTTTAACAAAGACCCGGGCTGTTATTTATAAGCCCTCATGGAAACAAACAGAAGTCTGGTGTTTTGTGATCAAAGGCAGGAAGGGTCTTGAAATACAACAGTCACAGAGCATGGGTTTTGGGAAGTCCTCTGAACACCCCGATCCTTCCCTAAAGCTTAGAGAAGGGGGCCCTGCTTAGTAACTGGCTCTCCTGCCCTGACTTTCACCCTCCCTTTCTTATCGCTGGCTGCCCAGAATGAGCTGCACACAGCAAGCAGGACTGTTGTGTGGGTCTCTGGCTCTGTCTTCAGAGTCTCTGAAGTGTGTTGGGTGTGGAACAGCCCTTNGACTGAACGCTCCTATCTGGACCTTTCCTAAATCCTTTCCACTGTGTGTTGTGTCCCCCGTCCCCCATCTCCGTGGAAAAAAAAATGGAAAACAAATTATATGAATGATTTATTTACATGAAGGTGGGCGCCCTCTATCGGAAATAGCTGGAGTGACAGCCGCCCCCTAAGCCCTGTAAGGACATGCTTCACTAGCTTGTAATTTAGGCAATTTTGATTAAAGACCACTGGTATTTCCTAAGGGGAATTAATAGCCGGCCCCAAGAGTTCTTTGGGACATTAATCCTATATTCTCATTAAGTTCCCAGGAAATGACCATTTTAGGGGAGATTACTCTGCAGAGATTAAAGGCACGCACATCTCGGGGGTGGGGGTGGGGTGGGATCCAGACACTACCTATGCCTTGTTTCCTTTCTCCTCCGCAAAGCCTGGACTCTAAAGGGTGCAGTGTGGCTTTAAATGTTATCGACGGCAGCCTGCATTCGTGCCTGTCTCAAAGTTGAGGGTTTGTGGCCAGCAGCAGGTGCATGGCTGGTGGAAGGATCCCAGGAATGGGTTGGGAGAGCTGGAGAGAGCTGTCCTCAACTGCACACCAGGCTGGAGTGACTAATACCATTCTCTTCAGGCTTGACGTCAGTGACTGGTCTGCTAGTCGGGTTGGATGTTTGTGTCCTAGACTTTCTGCCTTTTCTCCCCTTCCATTTAGATGACAGGTTAATTTCAGAGCTGAGTGCTGCTGTGAAGAAGTCAGTGTGAGCAGATGAACCATCTTAGCTGGTGACTTTCAGGACACTCGCCTCTGGGGGATATTATGTGCTCCTGGTTGCTTTGAGCCAACTTTATTATCCACATTAAATTACCCTCTTAGTTACCCAAGGCTGAGGATGGTGAGCTTGGGGTGTGACTAAGACCTGATTGGACTTCCTCTCTGTCGATGTTTAATAAACTTCTTTGAAAAGTTTAAGCTAGTCCAGTTTTCCAATTTCACCTTTGTCAATAACCAGAACCAACCAGGCATGGTGGTGCATGCCTTTAACCCCAGCACTCTGGGAGGCAGAGGCAGGCGGATCTCGTGAGTTCAAAGCCAGCCTGGTCTACACAGTGAGTTCCAGGACAGCCAGGGCTACATAGTGAGCCCCTGTCTCAAAAAAACCCACCAACAACAGACCAGTGCTATATGTTCTGTGACAGCCTTCTAGGATGTGGCATCAACAGTGGTTGGGGGTGACAATGTTACTGAGTCATTAGCTGAAAATCTAGTCCCTGNCAACCTCAGCAAGCTACAGTCACCTGTCCTCATATACCAATTTATCCAATGTGGTCATATTGAAAAATAAAAAGTGTTAGTGACCCATGCCCCTGACCCCAAGTTCATCCTATGGGGAGCACTGACTTAAGGCTTAGGTTTAAATAGAGGGCAAGAGACAAATAACTAAGCAATTCTGGTCAAGGAGTGGTGGTCCTGCCTATCACTGACCCATCATTGTCGTAGCTCCAGTCTATCCTGGAAGTTGGTCTCCTAAATTGTCAGAACTGTATGGAATCTCTTCCTAGGAAGCAAGTCCTTCCTCTAACTAGCACAGGACTTCAGCCTTTTCCTTCCTCCAGGAGAAAAAAAAACTCTGGAGAAACTGTGTGGTGTGTGCATGTATGTGTGTGTGCATGCATGTGTTCTTCATTTTTTTAGTAGTCTGATAGCTGGAGGAAGGGATACACATCACTGTTTTTTTAGATATCTTTTCTCTTGCCATGGTGGTCAAAGCAACATTTCTCAGTTACACAGGTCTGCTGCAAATCCAGTTGTCACATTCTCCTAGAAAATACTGAGTACTGTAAACAAGNAACAGCTCCTTACCTGCTCCACAGAGAAGTNGCTCAAATTAAGCCTTGAATACATGCCAAGACCCATTTCCCTAGAGTCTACCACACTTTCTTTACTGCAAATACTTAGCCAGAGTTACNAGTTCCTTCAGGGCAGGGCTCTATCTTAATTTTTGAGGTCAGATACGCAATACATGGTCATTCTGTATTTGTTATGAGATCAAAAGAATCCATCCTTTAAAAGGATGACAAGTAGAACTGTGGATTACTGGAACACCCAGAATACCAGAGAAGGTTCGTTCTACCACAGCCACTGGCCCAGCTGGAAAGGCTGGGCAGATTCAGGGAATCCTGAAGTTCCCCTGAAGATGGCTACAGAGCTGGGAGTGNAGTTTAGAGCTGGAGAGCTTGCCTAGTTAACAGCTGTAACTCCTGGGGAATTTCAAAATCCTCAGTTCCTTTGACCTTTTGATATCTACCCTCAGGCTCCAGGGAGCTAACTCTGTTCACCTTTATGGTTGACGCCTGATTTCTTCCTCTCTGGGACTAAGCACTGAATCTTTCTAGTTATCCTGACTCTGGCTTTNCAGACAGTCCTGCAGTTCCAGCACTAAACTTCTTTCCCCACACAACACTAACAAAGCAGGAGAAATCACATCCCGATTCTAAGTATTTTCATCAAATATGAGCAGAAATCCTTCTGCTAGACGTGATGGTTTATGATTCTTGTAATCCCGGCACTCAAGAAGCAAAGGGAAGAAGATTGCCGTGGGTNGGAGGCCTAACCTATGCAGAA
Organism: Neotoma lepida; assembly: GCA_001675575.1. Lineage (NCBI taxonomy): Eukaryota > Metazoa > Chordata > Mammalia > Rodentia > Cricetidae > Neotoma > Neotoma lepida. Next base: position 257,394 of record LZPO01027465.1, on the reverse strand, counting down.
ATTCTAGGCTTACCTGGACTAGGGAGTCCTCTGCCCGCCCCTACAAAGGAAACAACCACTTGNCCTTGCACCGCAAGTTGCATTGCATACTGTGTGGGCCTGCAGGTTGTAGAGCTGCTCTTTGTTTTTGTAGGGGATTCAAAGGCCTCAGGTATTTCTTCCCAGGTCCCCAGGATGACTGGTCCAAACCTTGTGAGGAGCTGTTGACTGTTTTACAAACTGGCTTTCTGGTAGGGAGGAGATTGCTNTGTAGTATTTGCCAGTAAACACTCATCCACCGCCCACCCATGGACCATTTCAGGCTATCAGTTTAATGTCAAGAGATGCACACTAACACCATTATTTAGTATTTCCAGCATAAAGATATGTAACATAAATAACACTAACATAATAGTGTAATGAAAAGTGAAGAGNAAATGATGGTTTGGGGAGTATGCATCCGCTGCCTCTTTATNAAAGTACAAGGTGTCGTGTACCCAAGGCCTTGAACTCTAGTTGAGGATAACCTTGGTCTCCAGCACCTCCTTCCTCCACTGCTGNAATTACAGGTGTGTGCGGCACCCTATCTAGAATATTCCATTTGTTATTAAGATTATTTAACTGCAGACATATATGACTCAGTGTTTTGAGACTCCATTTCTTAAAGAAACAGTTTTCTTTTTGAGATAGGGTCTCACTATGTAGCCCTTGCCCTGTAGCTCTATTGTCTTAAACACAAGGATATCTGTCNACCTCTGCTACCTGAGTGTTGGAATTAAAAGCATTTGTCACCATGCCTGACCACTTTGTGTGTTCAAGGCACATTCACTGTTGTAACACTTTTCTGAATTTCATTCTTTTTTTAACAGATGAACTATATCCCACTAAGTGGATATACCAGATTTTACTTACTTGTTCATCAACTGATGGAGATTTTAGTTGTTTGTACTTCNGGCTATTATGAAAGCTGTGATGAACGTGTATTTCAAGCTTTAAAAAATAATTTTNAAGATGTTTTTGTGTGTGTTTTGCCTGCACGTGTATGTGTGAACCACATGTGCCTGGTGCCCATGGAGAAGAGAAGAGGGCATTGGATCCCCTGGAACTGGAGTAATGAATGGTTTTGAACCACCATGAGGGGTCTAGGGACTAAGTTCTGGTCCTCTGAAAAAGCAGTAAGTACTCTTAGCTTCTGAGTAATCTCTCCGGCCTCCCCCCACCCACACCACCACCATTTTTTTTAAAGACAGGGTCTCCTTTCCATGATGGTGGCAGCCATCAGGTGAGCCAAGATGGGTGCATATAAATATATCTAGGAGCTATGGAAGAAGAAGCAGTTCAACATGACACGCTTCCTTCTGAGGGTTTGCCCTGGCAACACCTCCCACTCTCTGTTCCTCACAGGGACCTGTCCAGATAAAGTGTGTAGGCTGGGATATAAGCCAAACAAGGTCATGTCATATACAGGATTTGTGTCCATGTGGTGGCTGTAAATGCCCAGTTCTAAGGGTGCAACTTATGGCAAGCCTGTCTGTCCATCATGGTGTTACCCAGCTTCAGTTTGCTGGAAGCCATCAGTCTGTTGCTGAAGAGAGAGCTGGACACTTTGAGAGTCCTGAAATTGGGTTTGTGAAAATTCCACATATAATTTCTTGTAGGTAATCCTCATTGATTCATTCCATAAAGCTATTAGAAGGAACCCTGACAACCAGTCCACAAGCACAGAGAGATGCGTGGGCTGACATCCGTGGAATGCAAAAGCCGTGGCCTTGGAAAAGTGCTGCAAGTTCCACCACACTCTTAGTGGCTGCCCTGCAGTCTGGAGAAGGCGAGATACTCCCCAGCTCCACCATTGCTGCTAATACATGTAATGTTTGTAAAGTTTATACCCAATAAACAATTTAGGACGAAAGAAAAAAAAAAGGAAAGAAAGAAAAGACAGTGTCTGACTATGTAGCCCTGACTGGCTTGGTGCTGTATGTTCTAGTCTCGAATTCCTAAGAGATCTGCCTGCCAACTGCTGAGGTTGAAGGTATGCACCACCACACCTNGCATGTATTTCAAGTTGGTGGTAGTGAGAGTATGTGGCAGAAACTCTTCACAGTGCAGAACCAGGAAGAGAGAGTGGAGCTGGAATGGGGTGGGGATGGGGGCAGGTATAGTCTTCAAAATCCTGGCCCTAGTGACCTACTTTTGTCAGCTAGGCCCCACCTCTTAAAGATTCCACAGCCTTCCACACACCCTCACCAGCTGGGGAATACGCATTCAGAATCGGAGTCTATAAGGGACATTTCAAATCCATAATAGTAGCCCAGGCAGATCTGGTCTTTTCAACTTTTCCAAAGTATTTATTTTCATATTTTATATGTATGACTGTTTTCTTGAATGAGTGTATGTGCACAGGAGCCTACAGAGCCCAGAAGATGGTGTCGGACCCCTGGAACTGAAGTTACAACTTTTGTGAGCCACCATGTGGGTGCTGGGAAACAAACCTCACGGCTCTGCAAGAGAAGCACGCACTCTGATCTGCTGAGCTCTCTCTCCAGCGCCCTGTCCAATTATTTAAGCACTGCTGGATTATTTTCAGAGCAGCCACACCTACCTGCAATGTATGAGCAGGGTTCCAACCTGTCCACATCTTCTCCAATACTTAGTTTTCATTTTTTACGACAATTTAAATATTATTTAACAGCCACCTTATAAGATACCTTACAACTGAACAATCCATTCTCATACCTGACATAAGGCAGCTCCAGCACAGCACCGCTCACAACCTAAGGAAAGCCCCCTCGTCTCTACACAGATTTTTGTTCATAATAGTGTACTCAATGGATTTGACTTTCCTTCTTACACTATTTCCCCCCTTACATAAAACTGTACAAAAGGTCTTGGGTTCCTTCTCTTTGGGAATGGAGATGATTTTTAACTGCTGGACAGCCACGAAGTTTTCAGCCCCCACTATGCATTGGAGAGAGAACAGGGTGTTTTCCCTCGCACATTTATATTGTGGAGCAAAAATAAACCCCAAACATATCTTCCTGACACCCAGATGCATCTTCTGGATGAGCCCTCAAGCAGTTGCTGCAACAGGGCAAACATCTGTGGTCTGTTTCAACATAATTTGATGTAATCAGGGTTAATTTTGATGATATAGTAACCCTGAAGACTGTTTTTTTTTTTTTTAACTGGATTACTGTTGGGTCAACAATCATGCGGCATTACATTTAGTGGCTGAAACAAAAGCCAGAATTAAAACAGCTTCTGGCTCAGCCCCCTTGTAAATGACAGATCCACTGGGATTAGACATATAAAGCATATTAAACACAATTGACTAAAAAAGGAAAGCAGTTGAAGTCAAATGACATGCAAGCATATCCAGAGTCTAGTATATCTCACAAGAGTTGGAAATTTGTTTGTTGTTTTCTTTTCCTGGAGTGGTTAGAAATATGTTGGCAGCAATTGTAATGTAATATTTTCATAATGTTCTAGTGAAAAAGACCTCAAAGATTTTCCTCTGAAATTTCTCTGATCCAATCAATGAACTTAGCAGTTAGCAATTCCTGTTTTCCATAAATGTTTTAAAAAAATGTTTGAGATGGCGTGCTCTGGCATACACCATGGTTGGAAGAGTGTGATGGCCAGGTGTGGTGGCACATGTCTTTAACCCTAGCACCCAGTAGGCAGGGACAGGTGGATTCCTGTGAGTTCCAGGCCAAGACAACATGTCAAAACCTTGTGTGATGATGATAAATGTGTGTACAAAGCCCCAAACATTTGGCTTTGTTTCTGAAGATTGAGGTTGTTCTCCTGCCTTCGTTGGTCTGGTCATCTTTGCTCATGATGAGGTCAATATCATTCTAAGCACACACACTTGTTTAAGTCTGTTCCAGTTTTTAGTGTAGATTGGCTTGATACATAGGTAAGGCCTATGGCAAGGNAACTCATAATATAGTTCCTGAAGGCAGAATCTTTAAAGATAGATGCTTTGGAAAGCTGTACCACACGCTGGTTCTTTTTTCTTTCTTTCTTTNTTTTTATAATTTATTTATTTGTATTTTATGTACATTGGTGTTTTGCTTGCATGTGTGTCTGTGTAAGGGTGTTGGAACAGGAGTTACAGACAATTGTGAGCTGCCATGTGGGTGCTGGGAATTGAACCCAAGTCCTCTGGAAGAGCAGGCAGTGCTCTTAACCACTGAGCCATCTCTCCAGCCCCAACACGCTGGTTCTTAAAGACCTCTTTCATTCAATGGATAGTTCCAGAATGCCTGGTCCCTGTCCAGCCTCCTCCATAAGTAAGCCTCACTATACTTGTTCTGCTTTTGTTGTTGTTCTGTTTTTTTTGTGACTTAGGATATTAAGAATCCTAAAAATCGAATAAGACATTTATCCTGTTACAGTATCTTATCAGGAATTCCTCATCTAAACAATCTCCTGATTAACATAAACTCTGGGATAACATGTGGGTATGACAAAAAACAAATCACCTAAAAACAGAAAAGAGAATTCTCTAAGTCACACAGTCTAGTGACCCTGAGCCTCATGCATGCTGGCCAAGCACTCTACAATATTACATTCCCAGCCTAGCCTGTCTTCCTTTAACTGTAAAAGCAGATACCCATCTTAAATTTACTTAAGCTCAAATGGGCAAATTTATTCATAAGAAAGTGAATTATAATAAAAATATTTTTTAATAAGAAGGGTTGGAGAGATGGCTCAACAGTTGAGTCCTTTCTGCTCTTTCATTGGACCTAATATCCACGTTGGGCAGCTCACAACTCCAGCTCCAGAGAATCTGATGCCCTCTCTTGGCTTCCACAGATACCCACACACATGTGGCATACACTCAGATACACACATAAATAAAAACAAAAATAAATCGTTAAAAAACAAGAGCCTCCCATCCAAGTACTATGCAGGGAGAAAGCTGGAGAACTGGCCCTGCCCCTTGCTCATCTGTGCAAGGGGTGAACTAGCCAGGGCAGTCCTGGAGAGCTCACCCTGGTGGTGAGGATGGGGAAAGCTGCTGGGCAGACCAACCCTGAAAGTATCCAGGCCCAACCCAGGGTTATGTGTTGGCCCACCCCAACATCCACTCCATCTGTGACCTGCTAGAGTACGGTGTGTATGTGTGNGTGTGTGTGTACNCGTGCGTGTGTGTCCGTGTCCTGNGGAGTGAAGGCTACAGGATCTCCATGACACAGGGCAGCAATGGTTTGTCCAGGAAGAGTCCCAGTGANGGCTTAGCGTTAATGGTTCAGCAGAGACCAGGGGCCTGGAACCAGACCAATGATTCTTTTCCATAAATGCCTNCATGTAAAAAATAAATGAATAAAGGAGTTTACTGTGTGACTTACTATGTCACACTGCAGCTTCCATGATGAGATTTCCCCCTTCTTCCTTTTTTTCCTTCTTTTTTTCGTAATTTTTATTTTGGGGTGGGGAGGGAGATGGGTGGGGTCAGGAGGTGTGATGTGAAAGACACAAAGAATAAATAAATTTAAAAAAAGAGCCATGCGTGGCAGTGCACACCTTTAATCTCAGCACTGGAGGAGTAGAAGCAGGTGGCTCTCTGTGAATTCAAGGCCAGCCTGGTCATATAATAAGCCAGAGCTACATACTGATACTGAGAGCCTGTCTCAAATTAAAAAAAATTCTATCTAATGAAACAAGTTGATGGCCCGAGGAA
>LZPO01027465.1:239290-251666 GCA_001675575.1 Neotoma lepida | reverse complement strand
GTGTGTGTGTGTGTGTGTGTGTGTGTGTGTGTGTGTGTGTGTATGAGAGAGAGAGAGAGAGAGCACGTACTGTCATTTCTTTCTCTGACTCTTAAGGCACTTGGTCACCTGACAGCTCCAAAGTTTGTGTTTCTGGTTCCATCAATTGATCCATGCTCCTTTGTGTTTCCAAACTTATTTCTCAAGAGAAAATGAGACANGTCCATTCTGGNTCAGGTGTGCCTACCTGTCTATTCAGCAANGGTTTCAACAATGCAACAATGTTAACTAGGAACCCATTGGCTAACTGGAGGGGATGGGGTGGAGCAAAGGAAGTGTATTTTATTTGGCTTGGTGTTTAGAGACATAGTCTTGATGTTCCTCTCATGCTAGGTTGTTACTATGTAGCCCAGGCTAGCCTTAAAATCATGGCAATCCCTGCTTTACCATCCTTAGTGCTGAGATTACAAGGTGTCCAATAGCACGGCCAATTTAAAATGTTTTCTTTTTATTTCTTTTGCAATGCTTGAGATTCAACCCAGAACCTTGAGCATGCTAGGAGCTCTATTATAGAGCTACATCCCAGACTGGAAGGATAGATTGTTACTAAGTAGATATTCTAAAGGAAAACAAAACAAAACAAAACAAAAAAAAACCAACCAAACAGAACTCCACATTTTTTTTAAAAGACAGAGTCTCTTGTAGCCAAGGATGATGGTAAGCTTCTGGTCTTCCTGCCTCTACCTCCTGAATGCTTCTGGGATTATAGCCATGTGCCACCATGTCTGGTTTTATGAGGTCCTGGGGACCGAAACAAGAGCAAGTGCTCTACAACTGAGCCACATCCCCAGTCCTGTATTTCCTCCCCCTGCACCCTCCAGAGTCTTGCTATGTAGGCTGTCCTCAAATCTGTGGTTAATATTCCTGGCTCAGGGTTCTGAATATTGGGATTATAAGAACATACCACATCAGGCCTGAAAAATGGAATAGGTATAAAAAGCAACTCAGTTTTTTTCCCAGTATCTAGTTATTTATCATTTAAATCTTTAAAAAAAAACCCACTTAGAAAAGCACACACTTCGTTCAAATACAAAATAGTATGCTTATATCCAAATACACGTTACTTAGGAACAGTTATTTGTGTGAATGGCATCCAATTCTCAGAAAGGATTTGCTGAGAAACTACCACCTCAAGTGCAGCAGCAGAATACCAAGATGAACAAAGATGAGTTTCTTGGAACTTCCAGATCCTTCTGAGGAAAGAGGTAGGCAGATCTCTGCAGCAGTATCTGAGCACTGTACAACAAGAGGTGTGTTCAGATAAAATCAGAAGTTATTCACCACCTCTATGGGGACAGAAGACATATCAACTTACATTTCAACTTGCTTCTGAGTCATCAACATGGACAGGCAGAGCAGCCAATGGACATTTGTTGAATTAGATAGTTTAGGTAGTAACTGCTTTAAACTGGAGACAATAAACTTACCTAGAATTAGAGTAAGCTTGGAGAAAATCATAAGCTGAAAAATCTCAGCAATTTCATCCCAATCCCTTTGAGTTTGCCTCTGAATTTCTTTCAGCTGAATAATACTAACTGAATACCATATGCATGGCACATTGTTAGGCCCTGAGGATATAACGGTGAAGCAGTACAGATCCATTCTTGAGAAGTCACCTGCCAAGTCATTGTATTCAAGAAGCAATGCCAGGAGAGATGCCAAGAAATCACCTTTAGAAACACAGATCATAAAGACAGACTATTAGTTGAACCTCCAGATTTTTGTCTGTTTTGAGAGAGCATCTCACTTTGAAACTCAGGTTAACCTCAAACTAGCTATTCTCTTGCCTCAGCCTCCTGAGTGCTGGGATTTCAGGCATATGCCACCATATTTGGCCCATTACTTTTCAAAAAAAATTTTTAAATAAGAGCGCCTCATGTAGTCCAGGCTGGACTTGAACTCATTATGTAGCCGAGGATGACCTGGAACTTCTCATTCCTCTGCATCTACCTCTTAAATGCTGTGACTATAGGAATGTATTACTATACCTGTTTTATGCAGTGTTGGCAATCAAAAAACCAGAGTTTCAAGTATGCTAGGCAAGTACTCTGCCAACTGAGCCACACTCCCAGACCCCGATATTACTTTTGATTCCTGCTTTTGATCCTATGGGGTTTTTGTTTTATCTTGTTTTGGTATGCGTATGGTCATTAATCCACAAACAGTACATTCCGATTTTTTTTAAAATACTAACTGGCACTCATTAGTACCTAGAAAAAATGATTGAGGTTGTTTTCAATAAAATTGACGTGTCTAGGAGCGCTGGAGTGGAAAAAGGAAGGGGAAGCACCTGGACACTGATCTATTGCTAGTACGAGAGGAACCAGAGGGTGAGAAAACCACATCCATAGAGAGGAGGAAATATGGAAGAAGTGTTGGAGGAAGAGCAATGTGGGGTGAGAGCTGGGATGCAAGGGCTCCCAGGGGTATCGTTCTGCAGGCTTGTTTTCCCATATTTCATATAGAGGCATAAAAACTAGCTTTAAAGTCCAGGGAACAAATAGGCAAGGTTGCATATACCTCTGATTCCAGAAAGTGGGGGGCTGAGGCAGGTTGCCCCAAATTTGAAGCCGGCCTGGTCTCTATGTCCCGGCTGACATGGGAAAAACAAGTCTCAAACAACAGCAACAAGAAAGAATACAGAGGGCAAACCCTCTATCATGTTCATTGAGTAGGACATTTATATAATTAAGTATCCNTTATTATACACACAAAGAATCAAAACCCCTCTGAACTTTTCCCAGTGCAGAGTTAAACTCTTGCTTACTAGTTACTTGAGATGACTGTTTAAGAAAATTACAATTATGGGCTATTCTACCCCAGACATGCTCAATCAGTATAAACAATAACCTCTGAGAAAGACTGTATGAACTGGGAGTCCCTAAAATGAATGGGTGTGGTGATATTTTGCTTGTGCTCTAACAAATAAAGCTTGCCTGGAGATCAGAGTGCGGACCTAGCCACTAGTTAACCATAGAGGCCAGGCAGTGGTTGCATACACCTTTAATCCCAGCATTTGGGAGGAGGAAGTAGGAAGATCAGGAGTTCAAGACCACCCTGGGCTACATGAGATTGAACCAGTCTAAAGAGAAACAGAGCCCAGTGATGGAGGCTCATGCCTTTAATCCAGCACTAGGGAGGTGGAGACAGGAAGTGATATGGCTGGGCAGAGAGAGGCTGGAGAAGACAGGAGCTCACCCCTTTCAGGCTGAGAAGTTGGCGAGGTAAGGAGCTGTTGCTTGCTTCTTTGTCTCTCTGATCTTTCAGCATTCACCCCTATATCTGACTCTGGGTTTTTATTATTAAGACCAATTAGAATTCATGCTACAAGTGGGCATTCATAGTTATCCCTATCCAGAGAGTGCATTACTGGGTGTGGCACAGTGAATGGTCAATAAAAGTTTATTGACTTGAATTGAGTATTTAGAAAGACTTTAAAGGAAAAGCCACATGGTGCCACTGCCTTGAAATAACTGATTCTCCCTTTTATATATACAGCATTTACCCACGNATCAAAACCTAACATTCAAAATCTTCAACGTATTTCCTCATAAACTTACTAAAACTTCATTTGACATGAATACATAATATATATATATAATACATATATACATTAGTTAATATAGGTATGTGTAGGAGAAAGTTTTTCCATCCTGCCTGGTCCCACCAGGCCCCGGGTTCCTCAGGCCTGGCGGTCCTGCAGCCACTTATAAAATAGTTACTCTGAGGCTTNTATTAATTATAACTGCTTGGCCATTAGCTCAGGCTTATTACTGACTAGCTCTTACACTTAAATTAACCCATTTCTATTAATCTATGTTTTGCCACATGTTCCGTGGCTTTACTGGTCTAATGGCATGTTGTTCCTTTGGCTGTGGTTGGCATCTCCTCACTCAGCTTTCCTCTTCCCACAATTCTCCTTGTCTGCTTATCCCACCTATACTTCCTGCCTGGCTACTGGCCAATCAGCATTTTATTTATCAACCAATCAGAGCAACACATATTCACAGCGTACAGAAAGGCATCCCCATCAAGTATGTCTTTATTTTTAATTCTGAAAGAGTTTCCATTAGGGGACCTTACATTTGGGCAGTGCTTTCAATTTATGAAACCCTGCCATATTATCTCATTGCTCTCCCAACACTATAGGAGCTTTACTCTTGTTTTGTAGGTGGCTTGTAGACTTCAGATTAAATAACATGCTGAGGGTAACGTAGCCTGAAAAATAGACTTAAACTAGGGTCTTCTATAACTAGTACCATTTCCTTATCACCAAATACTTAGAAAATGTTCTGGCGGGAAATTTAACCCATCAGTTTCCCAGTACAAGATCCTGTAATGCAGAATACAGCAGGTTGGAACACATTTATAGAGATCACTGGCCAGATATATACTAACTGTATGGAAACCAGGTATTGTCTTTTATTTTTTGAGACAGGGTTTTTCTGTGTAACAGACCTGTCTGTCCTGGAACTCGTGTTTTAGACCTGGCTGGCCTTGAACTCACAGAGTTCCACCCGCCTCTGCCTCCTGAGTGCTGGAATTAAAAGCATGTGCCACCACCGCCTGGCTTAAGTCTTACCTTTTGAGGTACTGCAAAGAAAATGTTGTGTATTAATGGTAATCTTCAGTGGACTAATGTGGTGTGCTTCAACTCCGTCTCATGCTGTGGGTAAATGACCTATGACTGGTTGTATTTGTCATCCAAAAGTGAAGGAGTCTGGAACTGCTTCAGATTCCTCTCAAAGTGTAGTTAAGAGTCTTTAGTAGTATTTACAGGAGACACAGCAACCACCACAGGCTATAGGTAGACAGTGATGCACAGCTGACTTCGAAGTTATTCTCACATCAAGAATGTCATCACAGGACACACACTTTGCGAGTCGCTCAGTGAACAGTGGAGGGAAGCTTTCAGCTTCCAAAGAGCCACATTTGAAGGACACTTATGAGGAGTGACCTGAAGGAGGAACCACCTCAGGTCAAGACAGACTTGTCCAGCTGAGCTCTATATTGGAGAAGATAAGGCTTGGGAGAAGCAAAAGTTGTCACCGCATTTCCAACAGTAACGAACTACACACAGGTTTAGGTTCTAATAATTCCGAGGATAGAGAAAGTTCTAAGGTGCTGAGTTTCGGCTGGTGTAGCAAGTAGGAGAATGTCTGGTGAGCATGTGTGAGGTCCTGGGTTCAAGTGCCAGGTGAGCAATCAGCCAAGCAAACAAACAGAACAGGAAGCAAACCATCCCACCTCCTTTCGAGGAGGGCAGAATCAAGGTGGTGAGTTGCTGTAACTGAACTACTTACAAAGCTGGCAAATTACCAAGAATAGGGGAAATACAGAGAAGGTTGTTTATATGTGATAGCTGGGAAATGGGATATGATATATTTTTTTTGTTTTGTTTTGAAACTANGATCTTAACAAAAACAGAAAACCAGCATTTCTTGTTGCATATGGACAAGGTTGAGTTAGCTATAGTTGTAATAGCCCAAGTACTACCAAATACAAATGCACTTAGAGCTGTGTACTTACAGTTAAGAAAAAGCCAAACCAAACCAACAAACTGCTAAGTTTCTATTATCAGAGGAGAATTTTTCAAATAACAAATGTCCATCACTTTGGGAGAGTATCAGTAATTCTCAACTAAGTTCTTCCATTTTCTACGTATATTCTAAGATAAACCAAAGAAGGAAACAGGGAAAATATGATTATTTAAGAATTGAGGCTGGCTAGAGATGGACCTCAGTTGGTTGAGTGCTTGTCTAGCATGAAGGGAAGTCTAGATTTGATTCCCAGGACCACAAAAACCTGGCATGGTAGTGCAAACCTGTAATCCTAGCACTTGGGAGGGAAGTTGGAGGATTAGGAGTTCAAGGCCTTCTTCAGCTACATATGAGTACCAGGCCAGCCTGGGCTACATAAGACCCTACCAGGAAGGAAGGAAATAAGGGTGAAGCAAAGCATAGTGGTGCATGCCTGCAACCCCAGCACTCGGGAGGGGGAAGGAAGAGGACCATAGGCTTGAAGCTAGCTTAGGCTACACATTGTGACCCTGTATCCATCATTCATCCATCCTGAGGTTAATTGAGGTATAGTAAGCTAAAGTAAACTGCTTGACCTAGTGCCCTTTGCCCCGTTTTCAGTTCCTTTTTACTAGAATGTATTTAAACTCAATGACTTTTTTCTTCAATCTTAATTCCCTTCTTCCCCTTAGAACAGGGAAATTAAGAGGTCAAAGGTGTGTTTTACAACATGCTGGGGTTTAAGATGCAACATTCTTTGGTTACTAGGAAGTTTCTTTGAAGGCTGAGAACTTTATTTGTAGTCTTTCTCTCTCTTAACTAAGCTATCTTTTATTTAACCAAATAAATTTCAAGACCACTCTGATACAAGAGAGCACAGTTTATAATATACTGTTTTATGAATTAAGAAAATAAGACACATGAAAACATTTTGGAAACTGTAAAGCAATGTCAAAATGATAGTCATAAGACTAACAGCAACTACACAGACTTAAGGCTTTAGGAAAAAGTTACTCAAGAGTCTGCCTGAATGTCAGTTTAGGAAGCACCTGGCAGCCTTTCTCTAAAGGCCACCAGAAACTACCCATGTGCTAATAAAAGCTGTAAATTCACTAGACTCCAAACAGAACTCTAAATAAGAGCTCTTTGGAGCCATAACTGATAAGGGAATCCAGGGTTTCTGGCTACCACAGAATGTCCAGCTTCCAGGAGGCAGTGTGGACCATGATCTGAGAAAATGTTACTCGTGGAAGTTCACTGACTCACATTAACACAGGGTAATTGAGGACGCTTTTTGCTCATTTCTTAGTGCTTTTCCTAATTCTTAATTTGCCATATAAACTGGGAAGAAGTTATAATTGGGTATTAATCTCACCTGTTTTCTTTGTAATTATATATAGCTTAGATTGCAGACTGAATACAAATATTGATCAGAAGCCAAAATATCCCACACATCTACCAATTCAATCAGTCTTTCAACTGTGTTTTTATGTTCTTACTTCATCCACTTATTAAAACAAATATATGAATAAATAGCAATGTAATCCAAATGAACATCTTTCATCTATAATTATCTGAAGCAAGAAATTTAAAGATGGGTAGAGTTACTCCGTGTATCTTTGATGCCTGTTTAGTCATGCTTGAAATGTCTAGATTGTTTATACAGAAGATGAATGGAAGACATTGGAATTGTAAAGGGAAGCTCCTGTCAGAGCATGGACACAGTCAAACAGCTCCTTGCTGACCTGTGACAGTTATGCAGTCCCTGGCATAGGTCAGACGGTGAGAGTAGAGATCTACAATGGATTTCTCACATAACTATGTTCTCCTCAGATCAAAAAACATGACAACTGCTGCCGACCAAGAAGATAGTAAAAGGAAAATTCCAAACTTTGAAATGACAGTGGGAACTATTGATAAAGAAAATATAAGCTAGGTGATGGTGGCTCACACCTTTAATCCTATCCCAGCACTTAGAAGGCAGAGGCATGTGGATCTCTGTGAGTTTGAGGCCAGCCTGGTCTACATTCCAGGACAGCCAGGGCTACACAAGGAACCCCTGTCTTAAAAAACCAGACAAAACAAACAAACTCCCCCAAACCTCTAAAGAATATACTCTTGAATTGCTGGGATTATCATCTGGAGGCAATACGTGAAAATGCTGGAGAAATAGAATTTCATTTCTTTCTCATTGGAAATTAGTCTTTCAAGAAAAACCTAACTTAAATCAAACTTTTAATACATAAAACATTATAAGGATACTCTTATGGGACTAGAGAGATGTCTCAGCAGTTAGAGAGATGTCTCAGCAGTTAGGAGTGTTTGCTGCCCAATCATGGGTACCAGGGGTCCCGCAAAAGAAAAATCCCTCTAACTGCAGCTCTTGAGAATCCAAAACTACCCTCCTTCATCAGAAAGATGGGGAGATATTATATAGTGTAATTCTATGATATTAAACTATACTTTTTTCATCAAAAATTATTGGTGTAGTGCTAGGTGTAGCTTTATGTGTATGCCTGTAAATCCCAGCACTCAGGAGTGCCAAGGGCCATGGGAGTATACAGTAGGTGACAACTAGTATTTAACAGGTCATCCCACCAGATGAATAACTTTCTGTTGGGGAGCCCCACTAGGCAAAGTCTGTGGGGTCACTGGCTGTGGAAACTGCTTGTTTTGTGTCTGTAACTTTCTCGTGTGCCACCACTTACCTTCCTAAAAAGAACAGCTGTGGGGTTCTTTCCTCAGCCTATTGGTAGTGTGTTTCATATCTTTGGGCACACTTATAGTTGTGGATGGTCAGNAAGATGATTTCTGCTTAAGCTGTAGAACTCTGATAATACTAGAATATTTTTCAAAACTGACACTGGAGAGAAACAGTATTCTCAGAGACAGCTAATTTTAGACTTCAGAACTAACTCAAAACCGACTAGCTGTCCCTGCAGAGAATATACAAACATAAGTTCCAAGTGTTTATTGGTGAATCAAGGTCAGACTTGAAGCAACTTTGGTAGACATAACCCCCTGCAGTAATTCTCTTTCTGCACATACCCCAACCACTTAAGGTTCAGCCAACTAACTATTACTATTAAGTCCTGAATTTCAATGCCATTCTCTGTCTGGGAACGCTAACCATTCAAGCTATGTGCATAGCCAAGCATTACTCACAGTGACCTTCCTAGCCTGAGAGAAACCGTATGATTCCTTACGTGTATCAGTTTGGCTCTGTCCCTGATTGTTTACTCAAGAAATGCATTGTGACCCTGAAAATGTAACACATATGTGTGCAGAGTTTGGCTGTGGGAGGAGTGAGCAAGCGATGTGAAGGAACTTTGGAAAGAGCTGTGCATTGAGTGAGTGAGGTGTGGGAAAGAGTGTGCATGTGTGTGCGCGCATGCATGCTAAAAGAGAGACATAGCTGAGTGGGTAGGGAGACATGGAGGATGTAGTTGTATAGAGAAGAAACATGTATGTGGGAGATCTATGTGAAGGAAGAGATATGGCTATATGGTGAAAGAGCTAATGTAAATGAGATGTATAGCTGTGGCTTTGTGGAGATTTGTAACTGTGTGAAGACAAGGAAAATGAAGATGTATAGAAAAGAGATGTAACTGTGCAAAAGAGGTATGTGGCTGTGTGGAGAATGTATGTAGAATGTAACAATGTGGAATCTAAGTATGTAGAGACAGATTTTCAGAGAAGATTTTTTTAAAATTTATTTTTATTCATTTTACATACCAACCACAGATCCCCCTCATCCCTCCTCCTGCTCCCCCTGCCTCATCCCCCACCCCTTATTCCCCCCACAACAGGGTAAGTTCTCCCATGGGGGGACATGTTTTAAGATGAAGTAGAAGAGAAAGTTAAAAGTGTGTTTTCTTATTTACCTGTCAGATAGCAACTTATTTCTAAATACCCTCAGATAAAAAAGTTTCCTAAAATCCCACTACTCTGAGGTCTTCTATTCATTACCCTCAAGTTCTGGGAGCTGGCCTCCCAGGCTGTGTTACAGGAGGCTAAAGCAGAGGATCTGTATTTTTAGGCCAGCCTTGGTAACATAATGAGACTCTGAGTTACTTTTCAATTGTGAAGAGACACCATCACTAAGGCAACTTATAAAAGGAAACATTTAATTGGGGGCTTGCTTACAGTTCTAGAGGGTGAGTCCATGACCATCATGGTTGGGAGTATGGAAGCAGGCAGGCACTGGAGCAGCAGCTCAGAACTTATATCTTATCTGCAGGTTGGAGGCAAGACTGGGCCTGGAGTGGGCTTTTGAAGCCTTAAAAGCCCACTCTCCATGACACACCTCCTCCAACAAGGCTACACCTCTTGATCCCTTCCAAAACAGTTCCACCAACTAAAATATGAGAGTCTACGAGGGCCATTCTCATTCAAACCACCACAGACCCTTTTTACACACATACTCAGGTTGAGGCATAGTAAGCTTTTAAATTGCTGGGCTTCATCATGATGACATGTTCATACATGTATACAATTTACTTAGATCACATTCATATCCCTCTTTACCCTCTTTTCTCTGTTCCTTCCCACTGGTTCTCTTCCTCTTACATAGGCCCCCCCTTCTACTCTCATTTTCCAGAAGGGCACAGTGGTACATGACTTTAATCCCAGAGCTGGTCTACAAATTGAGTTCTAGGCCAGCCAGGGTCATACAGTGAGATCCTGTTTCAAAACAAACAAACAAACAAACAAACAAACAAACAAACAGACAGAAATCTAGATTCTACAGGAGAGAAAATGCGGTATTTGTCCGAGTTAGGCTTATTTTGCTTAACAGGATCTCTAATCCTATCCATTTTCCTGCAAATGTTATAATTTCATCTCTTTAAGGTGGATGGTACCCCCGTGCATATATACCACATTTTCTTTGTTCACAGACACCTAGGCTGGTCTGTATCCTGGCTACTGTGAATAGTGCAACAGTAAGGATGGGTGTGATGTATCACTGTGGTACGCTGCTTCTGATTCCTTTTGGTATATATCCAGGAGTGGTACAGCAGGGCCATATGGTGGTTTTTTTAGTTGCCTTTTAAAAAAAGGAATCCCCAAATTGATTTCCANAGTGGCTGAACATTCCTACCAGCAGTGTATAAAGGACTCTTTTCTCTATATCCTCACCAGCATTTGTTATTTTCTTGATGACAGCCATTCTGACAGGAGTGAAATGGATTCTCAACGCAGTTTTGATTTTCATTTCCTTTATAGCTAAGGATGTTGATCAGCTTTTTGTATTTATTGGTCATTTGTATTTTTTTTTTAAATTTATACTTCTTTTGAGAATTGTCTGTTCAATGAATTTGTCCACAAATTGACTGGATTACTTGTTCTATTAATGCTAAAATCATGTTTTTATTTTCTATATGAGGACATATACAGATATTTACATGTTAGCTGACAAGTGGACATTTTAAGTTGTTCCCTGTTAGATTACCTGAAAGCCAGTTTTGTTTTGTTATTTTCATCATTTTTCACAAAAAACAAACACCAGTATTTGTTTGTCCAACTACTGGAAAAACACAAGTACTAGGCCAAAGATGGAAATCACTAGGTGTGTGACAAATGTTTGGCTTCAACCAGACACTCACTGTGTGAACAACAGTCAAGAAAAGAAGGCTTAAGTATGAAGTTTTGGAAAGTCACTGCTGAAGGTCTTAGCAAAAGGCATGAAACAAAATATTTGATGTCCTAAAATCTTTCAGACCCATACCACACACTGAACATGTTCAATTGTCAATTCCCTGACTTCACTATACATCTTTAGAAACTCAGTGTGTATGAGGCACTGTGAATGATCTAAAAATTAAACAATTCTTAGTTGACTATGTCCAACACAGACTGAGGAATAGAAGGGTCCTCAGAGCTGAATTTTGCTGATGAAATAATTGCAAACTACACAGATGACTTTGCTTGCCTAAGATTCCTCAGATAAACTGATGCTGAGACTGGGGCATAGAACTTCTAACCCAGAACTCTTTCCATCATGGCTGTTGTGGTGTCAAGATTAGAGTTTCTTGAGGCATGATTCCTGGTGGCTTTGGAACTGCTAGGGCCTTAAGCTCCCTAGACTGTGGGTATGGGTAGCCCTACTCCACAAAGTTACCACCACTATGTCAATACCAGCCAGCATTGCAAATATTTTAAAATGTTTTCTACAGGATGGTGACTTGGCTCAGGAGGCAAAGGCTTCTCAAGCCTGACAACCTGAATTTGATCCCTGGGACCCACAGGGTGGAAGAAGAGAATGGACTCTGGAAAGTTGTTTTCTGCCCACAACACTTGCACTATGGCATGCACAGCCTGTCCCCACGAATAAATAAATATAATAATTCAAAAATAAATGTTCTCTGCCTTTAGTCACCCAAGTGTCAAGTTAAGTATCACTGTTTTCCAAAGGTGACTCTTCTAGGAAGCTTATTATCCTTTACACAGCTTCCTATCTCACATCACATTTGAAATAATACATTCACTTCTTATTATGTGTCTTTTCCAATAGATTATAAATTCCACGCAGTGTCACTTCTGTTTCATTCACAGCTGTTCAGCANCTAGCACAGTATTGGCATACAGAAGCTCAAACAGTATTCTTTTAATACACAAATGGACTTCCCTTTCTAATCACAGCTACAGCAAGTTTTAGGAAAGTCCTAATTATCCTTCTTAAACTTTCCTAAACTTAGTATGCAAACCCAGGGCTTCAAGTCCCAGGGAAGTAGACTGGAGCTGGGATTTTAGCTTAGCCGTCATTCTGATTAGAGATTCAGCCATGGAATGAGCATCTTTTCAAGAAAAAAGCAGGT
>LZPO01027465.1:207899-228819 GCA_001675575.1 Neotoma lepida | reverse complement strand
GAACAGCATTCCCCTTTGAAGTGAATTTATTATTAANATATAACATGTATAAAAGTATACAAATAACAGTGCATAGCTCTATTAACTTTCATAAAATGAGCACACAGTATGTCACCAACCCAGATCAAGAATGAGAACAAGATTAACACCCCCAAAAGTCCTTCTTGTGTCCTCCTTGCTTATCACCCCTACAAAGAATTACATTTTTCATGACTATGACCAGACAGGCTGAAGTTGCTATTTTTGAACTTCCTATAAACAGCACCACACAGCACAGAGTTCTGGGGGTTGGCTTCTTCCACTGATAGCTGTCTTTGTGGGGCTCATCATGCTGACACTACCTTCTTCACTCTATCTGTTGGTNTGATGNACAAGTTATCATGATGGAGTTCACTAGTCTCAGACAAAAAGATTCATTAACTACCTCTGGATTGAATTTTTATCCTCCTTGTGATATCCCATCATAGAATGTCCAGTTGTGCTATGAGAGTTGAGCATGATTTGTGTCTCCCAAGGGTCTGAATGAAGATTTGATCCACAGATGCTTCTAGGAGGAGATGGACACCCAGTAGAGGGTCACTAGTCATAGAAACATAAGACCCTTCTCTGGTGACTCCTGTGATAGTTCTGAGAATGCCAAGAGGAATGTGGAACAGTAGTGGACCAGGACCTGAGGTTTCAGGCGAACAAGGACTCGATCAGGAACTGGGCTAAAGGGCATTTGTGCTATATTCTGGCAAAGAATATGACTGCATTCTGCCTATGTCCTGAGAACCTGAGTAGAGCTTAATTTCAAAGTAACGGACTAATTTCTTTGGNGGAGGACATTTTAAGACAGCACGGCATTCAGGCTGTGGTACTGCTACTGCTCACTGGTCTTAGATCTACAGTGAGAAAAAGCACAGCGTGGACTCAAGCATGTGAAAAATGTGAAGTTTGGTGAGGAAAGGTGAATGAGCAAGTCTAAAGCTGCGGACAGAGCCGCAGCCTCTGTAATTGTTAGAGAAGCCTCTCTCTGCCGCCTTGCTTGGGAAGTAATGTATCCAGACGCCTCTCCACTGCCACCATACCTGCCTCCCCTCGACGCAATGTGTTCTCTCTCACATTATAACCCAAATAAACCCTTTCTTCTTAAGTTGCTTTTCGTCAGGCATTCTGTCACAGCAGTGAGAAAGTAACTAATATACCTTCTAAGCCTGTAAAATGGGTTTAGTTATTTAAACAGGATGATATAAGTAATTTCTTTACTCTGAACTACTTCTCTCTGTTGTCTTCCATGATAGTACAGCTTCCTTTACAATCCTATTTTACCTGAAGGCTTAGAAGGCATCTGTATTCTCNTTTATATCTATTGCTTTAACTAAACTCATTTTTTCTAAGGAAATGGAGAGAAATGGAACAGTAATAAAAGTTTAGAAATCTATCACACGTATGTTAAAATCATCTCTCTCGATATACTCCCTGTCCCTACGAAGTACACATTTCATTATAAAGAACCCGGGAGCAATCTGAGATAGGCTGCAGTGCGTACTTTTATTTGATACAANTTGCCAGAACAATCATTAGTCCTCACTAAGTAAAATTAGCAATCTCTTCACTATTTCTGTTGGCTCAAGGATCAAGTTATTTTGATGTAGGTTAGTACATTAGGCCAGGGAAATTCACTAGATATCCTTTTGGTTGCCATCCAAGTGTCTTCACAGTATATACTTTATTGGATATCCACTGATGCTTAACTTTTTCTGATGTAATACTTATACTAATATGAGTAACACTGACACATTTTTGAGAATCCTAATCCTACCTGGTAGTCCTAATCTATCTCATTCAGAACTGTTGGGTGGTTACTTTTTCCTAGTCAAATTTGTAAGTTATGAATGAATATTCTCTGAGAAGCCGATCATACAGCTGAGTATTTTCTACATTTAGGGTATTTGATCAATGACCTGGACCCAAGAGCACCTGGTATTTCCATGTTNCCTTAGATTCATTATAATAGCTCTTCAAATGACAAAATTATGCTTTGTAAGTTGTATGTTATCTTTACATTTGCCAGGAAAGAAAAACAGGCGATATGAAATCAGAGACTCGTAGAGATGCACCTCAGAGGTCTCCTAACCTGACTCTCTGGCCTGCAGAATCTCAAATAAGGTCATACAGATATGTTGTAAGAGTTAATTAGATTTCAAACCTAAGCTCTCAATCTAGTGGACTTTTCACCATGGCAGGCTGCATAGCTTCATTTTCTTGGAGCGGGTNGCAGAAAAGAAAAGAAAATCATTACTGTAGAATCACCATTTTTAAATTTATTACTCCAGGCCAAAAGTTTTAAATACAGGTTAAATATTTTTCTACCCTTATCTGTCACTTGCTTAGAGAAAATACCAGTGAGACACCTCTATTTTACTGGGGTTTTAGGAGGTAGGATGGGGGTAGGGGTGGGGATAGTGAGATAAATATTCACTCTGTAGACTAGGCTGGTTTGTAACTCACTATGTGGTCCAGGCTAGCTTCCAACTCCGGGCAATGCTCGTGCCTTGGCCTTCCAACTACATGAGCGAGCCACCACACGTCTTTCCATGTTTCACTGGATCTTGTTCTAGTTAGCTTTCTGTCGCTGTGACAAACACTGTGTCGAAAAACAACTCGGAGAGGAAAGAGTTTATTACGTCTTATGTTTCCAGGTCATAGTCCTGACTGAGGGAAGTCAACTCGGAGAGGAAAGTTTATTTCGTCTTATGTTTCTAGGTCATAGTCCTGACTGAGGGAAGTCAGGGCAGGAGCAGAGGCAGGGACCATGGAGGAAACTGCTGACTGCCTTGCTCTCTAGACTCTGTTCAGCTGGCTTTCTTCTTTCTTCTTCCTCCTCCTCCTCCTCCTCCTCTTCCTCCTCCTCCTCCTCCTCCTCCTCCTCCTCCTCCTCCTCCTCCTCCTCCTCCTTCTTCTCTTCCTTTGGGACAGGGCTTCAATATGTAGCCTTGTCTGGCTTGGAATTTGCTATGCAGATCAGGCTGGCCTTGAACTCACAGAGATCTGCTTCCCTCTGCTTCCTGTTTTAACTTTTTTAAAAAAATTCTCATTTATTTATGTGTATGAGTGTTTTGCATACATGTGTGTCTGTGTACCATGTGTGGAACTGGTACCTGTATCTGAAAANGGTACCAGATGCCCTAGGTCTGGAGTTACAGACAGTTGTAAGTTGTCTTGTGGGTGATGGGAATTGAACCTGGGTCCTCTAAAAGAACAGCCAGTGTTCTTAACTGCTGAGCCATCTCTCCAGCCCAGCGAGCTGTCTTAAACAGCCTAGGATCTCTTGCTTAGAGATGGTACTGTATAGTGGACTGGGCTTGCCTGTATCAATCATCATCAAGAAAGTTCCCACAGACATGCCTAAAGGCCAATTTGATGGAAGCAATCCCCCGATGGAGACCTCCCCAGATAACCATGGGCTGTCAAGTTGACATTTAATGCTAACTAGGAGAAATCTCTTGCATAAACTCATGCAAACCTATCCCAAACCCGTAATTAGAGTCCCACTGAAAGAAATACAGTATTTATTCATGTAATTCATGCCCGAAGGTTTGTGCATTTACTACCAAAGATTTTTTTTTTTAGGAGTAGAAACAGGTGCTTTTTACAGGTTGGAAAATAAAGCAAAACAAAACAAAAAGCAACCTAATATAAATGCTACTATCTATGGCTAAAGTAAATACCTTTTTTTCCCCCTGGTTTTTTGAGACAGGGTTTCTCTGTGTAAACTCTGGCTGTCCTGGAACAGACCAGGCTGNCCTCAAACTCACAGAGATTGGCCTGCCTCTGCCTCCCAAGTGCTCGGATTAAAGGTGTGCACCACCACTGCCTGGCTAATGTAAATAGTTTAATTAATGATGTTCAAATAATATGGTAACTAGCATGCTACAGTACTTCAAAAATATGGAAGGGCACCAAGGTCTCATTTACAGTGCTTGTGTGTTCTGAGGCATTATGAAAGAGTCTGAAGGCCTCCTAGAATTTACAAAGGTAAGAAGGAAATAGAGAGCAGAACTGTCTTTTAAGGACTCAGGTTACAACATAACAACACATACACACAAACACTGAACGTATCTTTTCACAGTAAAGTTATCTTAAGTTAGAATGGATGAGAGACAATGTCATATTTATTAACTTCCTGCTACTCCAAAAGTACTTCACACTTTTCATACATTACTAATCCTCAGATCCAGAGAGTGGACCTCAGTCCCACCTAGAACCCTGTTGTAGAATATTACTTTACCTATGTAAAAGTGTGTTACATTTATTTATGCTGCATTTGTTTAATTATGTAAAGATGTGTTGCTGTTTCACCTTGCCTGCTTAAGGCACCTGATTGGTCTAATAAAAAGCTGAACGCCAATAGCTAGGCAGTAGAGGGATAAGAGGAGCTGGCGGGCTGAGAGAGTAAGTAGGAGAAAAGAGAGATGAGAATGAGGGAGAAAGAGAGGGACAGGCCAACCAGCTAGGGGGTCGCCAGCCAGCTAGCCATGGAGTAGGACATACAGAATGAAAGAAAGGTAAAAAGCCCTGAGACAAAATGTAGATAGAAAGAAACAATATAAGCTAATATATATAATATAATTTAACAATATAATTTAGGTTATAAGAGCTCGTGGGACGAGCATAAGCTAAGGCCGAGCACCCATAACTAGTAGTAAGTCTCTGTGTCATGATTTGGGGGCTGGTGACCTGAGAAAGCCTGCTATAGAACTCTGACTGAAACTTTTTGAAAGACTTAAACTAGAGCTGCCCAGATAGGTCAGTTCCTAACTCCTAGGAACCAAGAGTGATCATAAACATGCATTGTTTAAATTAGAATTGAGAGAGATTCAGTGGCTTGCCTAAGATCACAGTTTATTTTCATTGCTGCTGTTTGTCTTGCTGAGATAGCATCTCACTATGTAACTCTGGCTGTTCTGGAACTCACTGTGTAGAGAATGCTGGCCTTGAACTGATAGATATTCACCTATCTCTGTCTCTCTGGTGCTGGAATTAAAAGTATGTACCACTACACTCAGCTCAATTACATAATGTATAACACACAGATCTGTAACTTGAACCCAAGAGTATATAATTCTGGGCCATTATACTTTCCTTTATATCACTGCCATCATTCAGAAAATTTAAGGTTAAAATTCTTATCCACCCGTGCCCCCACTTTCCTTAACAAATCAAGTTACTATGCATTTGTGTTCACCCTGTATCTAAAACTTTGGTGGTTTCTGTTCATCCAGTCACTTATCCCTACACAAAATAGATATTAGATATTTGCTATGTCCTTAGCCTTAAGCTAGGCACTGAGGGTGCACTAGTGTATGAAAAAGAGATCTGTAGGTGCTCTAGACAAAGAAGGAAAGTCATTAATTAATTACTCATGTGAGTAAAAAATTAAGAGTGTGTTAAAAGTGAACATGGATTAAGAGTTAGTAGCTCATAATGACCAGTCTGGCAACATATGCTTATTGGTAAAACAGTGGTATGAACGTTTTGGGGGTAACCAGTCACTTTCTTACTGAAGTTAAGGCCTGTTCCACAGGAAAGAACTCATGTCTGGACTATAAACCTGGCCAAGAACCTGTAGCTGAGGAGGTAGAGAAACTGCTACTATGCTGCTAAATGGACAAAACTGTCTTCTAAATATTAAGCTTTATAATCATAGGTAAGAGCAGCATTCAGCCCTCATCAGAGAAGCTGCTTTTTGTAGTGGACAGTGATTAATACAGCAGGTACTCACAACTGGTCAAAGTACAGAGAACAGTNTCTGTGGATTGCTCAGCCCCAAATGGGACCATCATGGAAGAGGAGGGTGGAAAGTATGTAAGAGTCAGAGGATGGGGATGACTTCTGTGAAATGCTGTCCTCTGGATATGACAGGGCCATTGTACTCATAAACTCACAGTGGCTGTGGTTACCTGTACAAGATCCAACACANATGGTGGAGGGCTCATTAAGCTCCACCAATACCTGATGCATGATTGGCAGCTGATGGTTGTTGGTGGGGGTGGAGGGTAGGGGANTGGGTGGGAGTGTCAGATTTCTTTCTCCTAGGGGTGTGGCCTCTAGAAAAAAATATATTGCATTTATATATATATATGTATAGGAAATTTTCAAATAATGAATAAATAGTTACATTAAGCTAAAAAAAGAGTAACTCTAGGTCCGAAATTAAACAGCATCTAAAGGATGTCTCTGACTAATTATAGTCTGAAATTAAACAGCATCTAAAGGATGTCTCTGACTAATTATAGTCTGAAATTAAACAGCATCTAAAGGATGTCTCTGACTAATTATAATAGGTCAAAGAAGGTTCTTATGAGAAAAAGGTGATCTGGAGAATAAGTAAAATTACTTAGGTGGGAAGACTGTTCAAGAATAAAGCATGTGCAGGGGCTCAAGCTAGGAGGATATCCAAACTGGCAGAAGGGCGATGGGTGTGGACGTAACAGAGAATAGGCAGAGTGTGGCACAGTCATACTTGGTCTAGTAGGACTAAAAGGAGGCCAATGACTAGTTTTAAGAAAGTAGCTAACATGATCAGATTTAAATTTTAATTTTTTTGAGACAGGCTCTCATTTAGCCCAGGTTAGCCCCAAACTATGTAGATGAAGATAATCTTGACTTTCTGATCTTTCTAAGCAGTGGAATTACAGAATTGGGCTATCACACCCAGCTTTAGATTTCCATTTTCTAAAAGCTCATGCTGAAATGAGAATAGAGACTGTGGAGGAAAAAGCAGACACTGAAAGAGTAGTTAGGAGGCCACAGAAAAGGTGCAGGCAAGACTCAGAGGAGATCTTACTTTAAAGGGTAAAAGTAGAAATGGAAATAAAGAAATGGATCTAAGATATATTTAGTAGTGTAAAATGTCAGAATTCAGTAATGGCTTGAACACCACAGTGAGAGAAAGACTGCAGAGATACTCAGGTGTGGGGTTTCCACAATTACAAGGAGAGAAAATATTAAACTAAGATCATGGCCAGACATGGTGCCATACTCCTTTAATNCCAGCACTTGGGAGAGGCAGGTGGATCTCTATGAGTTCTCTTTGAGCTTCAGGCTGGCCTAGTCTACACAGTGAGTTCCAGGCTAGCCAGGCTTATATACTGAGACCCTATTGAAAGGGAAGAAGGAAGAAAAGAGAAGAAAAAGAACAGATCAAATATGATTGAGGAGGGAAAAGAGAAGTCATGGACTCAGTTTTGGTTATTGCTTTTGACAAGCCTTTAAGATTTTTAAATGGTAGTCAATGAGGCAGTAAGATGAGTCCCGGGCAGATGAGATGGTTCAGGGGATAAAGGTGCTTGCTACTGAGGCTGACGGCCTGAGTTGGATCCCTGAGCTCCACACAGCAGAAGAGAACCTACTCCTGCAAGTTGTCCTCTAAANCTTCACACTTAGACTGGCATAAACATGTGCCTTCCAATAAATAAATGAATGTAATGATAATAATAATAATAATAATAATAATAATAATAATAATAATAATAATAAAAATGAGCCCAGAGCTTAAAAGATAAACCTCGAGGAGACTTCTTTAAACTGAATTTCTGAGTTATTTGAGAATAAATGATAAGCTATTGGAACATATGAAATCACCTGGCAAGAGGGAAGAAGATGCAGGATTTAGACTTAAGGATTTCCAACATCTGATAAAGTGGGAGAAAAACAATCTGTACAGAAGACTAATTAGAGGAACCAGTGAAAAAAGAGAGGAACTGAGAAGCCGTGATGCCACAAAGCCCAGGGAAAAGAGGATTTTCAGAGTAAGAAGCTGACAGTGCCGAATCATGCAGAGATCACTACTGAACCAAACAGGAGCTGCTGCAGCAGATGACAGAAGAAGAAACCATGTCAGAGGTAATGATCAAGAAGCAGAAACTGTGGTTGATCTAAAAAATGAAAACAAAGAAGTAAAGTGCAGTCTTGAGGAAGAGTTTAGACTGAGAAAGTTACCTGTAGACGGCAAAAAAAAAAATAAACACATCGCTGCAAGGCTTTCCCAGCTCTTCACACGCTATGCAGATCCTGAGTAAGGTGGCTCAGTAAGGCAGGGTAACCCAGGTTACAAGAAGGAAAGGCTCAAGCGCAGGTTTTACAGACTGGAGTACAGANTGGAGTACAGGGACGAATACTACACTTAGGGACATGACATGGAAGAATACACAGAGCAACTGTGGGGTAGGGATAGCAGAGCCAAATTATCGTTGTATGATGGTTTTCATTTGTAAATAGAGAAAACAAGTTTCTTGGCAAAATTGCTCTAGGATTTCAGACANGATGGCAGAATGTGACTCATACTGTCTTATAATACTGTAAGAGAAAACAGGAAACTTTCAAACAGATATCTATGTATTCCTAAAATGGGGGTGTTTTGTTTACTGGTAGGCTATAACCCTCATTTTCTACATGTGGTAAGATACTGGATAGCAAAATTTAGGTTTCTGACCTATTTTGAGATAAATATACTTGTCTCACAGACTTATAACTAATGATATTACATATATAGCAATTCAATAAGTATCAATATAAGTCAAAAGTATATTCTTACATTATAGCTCATCTTGTAAGGANAAAGAATAAAGAGAAAAATTCGAGTTGTAATTGAAATAGAGTGAACAAAAGAATGGAGGGGAAAAGGGGCTGAAGAGATCGGAGAACCGATACGGGCAGATAGAGAAGACAGACGAGGCCTGTGACAGGCAATCTGCTAAGAACTCCTCAATCCCTCCACTGCCTTCCCTCACTGCTTCTATATATAGCCCTGACAAAAGAACCCTAGGCCGACTGTTCTTTCTGCCTCATCACGCCACTGGCATTATCTGTGGTCCAGCAAGCTTTCTCTCCCAGGAGTCTCCCAATCAATATTGAACCTGACATCGACCTGGTGTTGTTATTCAGTGTTCTAGGCCACTTCCTGAACTCAGTTATTCAAACAAAAGCAAAATGAAACCCACTTCCATTTGGTTGTACACTAAGAACCCCCTGTGAAGAATGAGAAGCATGTTTATAGAATCCCGAACTCAGTGGGAAGACGGGTGGGTATAAAATAGGAGAATATTCTTAAAGTTAATGAAATGACACAGGTAGGGGGGCCCAGGTTTAGACGATAAGCCACACTTACTTAACACTCTTCTTACCGTATGTCGAGGACCATCTTCATTATCCCGCATGTAGAAGGGCTTGAGTGCTAAAGGATAGTTAATGACAAAGACTGGTATGTTGCCACAGTGTTTCACCAGGTACTTCTCATGTTCAGTTTGTAGATCAACACCCCACTGTAATGAGAAACAAGAAGACAAGGATAAAACAGACACACAAAAACAACCTGTCCCAGTTCCAAGGGCTTTCTCTCCTTGGGGCTCAACGATGTGTGCGGCTGTCTGCCAAGGTTACACAGCTGACTAAACTAAAGGGAAACACTTGCTAATAAGAATGGCCAAAGGCCTGGAAAGATGAAAGCTGAAACCAGTAGATAAACACTATTGTTTCTGTGCTCTATCTCAGGGAATAGCATTCAGCAAATGCAGCACAAGCAGGAAAACAAAATACTTTCCAACGGGATAAAACAGATGCAGAATTACAGTTTTTATTAANATTGCCTAGAGTGTCTCCCCTAGTTACTGTTCCTAAGTCTCAGGAAATTAAATGATGGGTGATAGTACTTCTAATACTAAGCATATCTTTAGTGAGATGGCTTTTCTCAGTGAATTTCTATTTTAATAAAAGAGTCAATTCATATATGAGACATTCTTTGATGACCATGTAATAATACTATTCTATTTATTTAGTAAATACTACTGAGACTATTAAATTCCAGGTGGCATATTAAGTGTTGGATATGGTAGTTAAGAAAAAAACAAAACAAAAGGTTGTCTATCATTCCTGACTTCATGAAGCTTGGGAGGAAATATCAAAAACGAAATTACACAATTAATTATTATAGAATCAACAAGTGCTAGCTGGTGGTGCACACCTATAATGGCAGCCATNGGGAGATACAAGATCAGCAGTTCAAGGTCATCCTCACTACACAGGAAACTGGAGGGTAGCTGGACTGCATGAGATCCTTCCTCGAGAACTAAAGCAACAGCAACAAAGAAGCCCAAGCTGTTAAAATTTGTAAGCACATCTAATAACTGGAGGTGGGACTAGTGTGAAGGATTGTTCAAAGACAAAAAGCACATCATAGTACTTTACTATTCCCACGTTTGGCAGTACCCTCGACCCCACAAACACTTTAAACAAGAAGTTTAAACAAGATGCTTAATTAGGGAAAATTATTTTAGATTTATTTTCTAAAGAAGATTTTCCCCTACTTAAATATAGCCTGGCCTACATGTAACAGTTATGCATAAACCAAAATTGTACAATTGCCCCTAGTTCTATAATGGTAAGTGAAAGACAATACAATTCTCCAATCAAGGGTATTTATTTGTATTGTTGGGCTTTTCTGTTGAAGTCAGTATGAGTTTGTTCTCAGTCTTGACTTCTTAGATGTTTGATCAGCCACAGAAAGCACAGGGGTCTCCTCAGCTACAGACTGACAAGCACAGGTCTGCACCAAAAGGGCGTACAGATGACTCAAGTGGAAGATAAAGCTGAATGACCATGTCGATAATGGGGAAAGGAAATATCATCATACAACCAGTATTTTCCCTACCCCATCTCCATTTGGTGTCAATCAAAACGTCTACTGGAAATTCAATTAAAAAAAAAGCAACATACACCAGTTACATTATGTATGATAAAGGAATGTGGATGGAGAAAAATAAAGAGTAAGAATACATTATTCAGTTGGGTGGTGATGCACTTTTAATTCCAGCATGTGGGAGGCAAAGGCAGGCAAATTTCTGAGTTCAAGGCCAGTCTGGTCTACGAAGTGAGTACCAGGACGACCAGGGCTACACAGAGAAACCCTGTCTCAGAAAACAAAACAAAAACAAACAAAAACCCAACCAACCAAACAAACATAAAAGGAAAACATTACTGGATTTCAGCCAGGGAAGCAGTTATGCTAACTGAAGATCTTCACCTCTCCTTCAGTTCCTCCAAAACCAATCTTCCAGTCTTT
The DNA here is from genome assembly GCA_001675575.1 of Neotoma lepida. NCBI lineage: Eukaryota > Metazoa > Chordata > Mammalia > Rodentia > Cricetidae > Neotoma > Neotoma lepida. The sequence goes on along the minus strand of LZPO01027465.1, from coordinate 217,715 downwards.
TTCCCAGCTCTGTAGTAAACTACCTGCTTCAGACACCCCACCCCCATCTCCAGTGGATCACACAGATCTCCCAATCTCAACTCATTGATCTACCCAGCCCCAGCCCCAGCCCCATCCTATCTCCATTCCCAAGTGTCAGCTCCCAATACCTAGGGACACAGTGTACCTGAAACCCCCAATGGCCACACCTATCAGGATCCCAGAAGAATTTCCTACCAGACAACACACAGCCACCACAGTATCCTAAGAGCCATAGAAGGCAACAAAAACCAAGCCACAAAACACCTACATAACAAAGACAAAACCAGATAGCAGCACCTAGAATTACAATTTTGCCAAACCCAGATGCCTAGATACCAGCATAAAAACACAATCAATAACAGCCAGGACAATATGCCCCACTAGAGCCCAGCAACTCCACCACAGCAGGCCCTGAGGATTTTAACACAGCTGAAGCAGAAGACAAGGACCTTAAAACAGCCTTTATGAATATGACAGATGTCCTTAAAGAAGAAATGGATAAATCCCTTAAAGAAACCTATGAAAATACTAACAGCTGAAGGAAATAAATAAAATAGTTCAAGACATGAAAGTGGAAATAGAATCAATAAAGAAAACCCAAACTGAAGGAAATCTGGAAATGAAAAATTTAGAAATGCAAACAGGAACCTCAGAAGCAAACCTCACCAACAGAATACAAGAGATGGAAGAGAGAATCTTGGATTTTGAAGATACGATAGAAGAAATGGATATCTCGATGAAAGAAAATGTTAAATCTAAAAAAAGCCTGGAACAAAACATCCAGGAAATCTGAGACACTATGAAAAGAACAAATCTAAGAATAATAGGAATAGAGGAAGGAGAAGAAACCCAGGTCAAAGGCACAGATAATATTTTCAACAAATTCACAGAAGGAATTTTTCATAACCTAAAGAAAGATGCCTATAAAGGTACAAGAAGCCTACAGAACACCAAATAGATTGGACCAGAAAAAAAAGTCCCCATAGCACATAATAATAACACAACATACAGAACAAGGAAAGAATATTAAAATTAAACTATTAAAAGCTGCAAGAGAAAAAGACCAAGTATCATGTAAAAGCAGACCTATCAGAATAACACCAGACTTCTGAATGAGACTCTAAAAGCCAGAAAGGCCTGGACAGATGTCGTACAGACTCTAAAAGGCCACAGATGCCAGCACAGACTACTATTCCCAGCAAAACTTTTAATCACAATAGATGGAGCAAATAAGATCATTCCATAAAACCAAATTTAAGTAATATCTACCTACAAATCCAGCTGTAGAGAAGATGCTAGAAGGAAAACTGCAACCTAGAGAGGTTAATCATAACCCAGAAAATACATGAAAGAAATAATCCCAGACCAGCAATCAAAATTGGTGAAACACACACGCACACACACACACACNNANTAAATAANTAAAACCACCAAAACCAAAACAAAATAAAACAAGAATCTACAAACACCACTCATTGATATCTCTCAACATTAATAGTCTCAATTTCCCAATAAAAAGACACAGATGAAGAGAATGGATGTGAAAACAGGATCCATCCTTCTGCTGCATCCAAGGAACACACATTAACATCAAGGATAGATATCACGGCAGGGTAAAAGGATGGAAAAAGATATTCCAAGCAAATTGACCTAAAAAGCAACCTCGTGTAGCCATTTTTAACACCTGACAAAATAGACTTCACACCAAAAGTAATCAGAAGAGAAAGGGAAGNACACTACATACTCATCAAAGGAAAAATTTACCAAGAGATTAAAATCCTTAACATCTGTGCACTGAAGACAAGGGTATCCAAGTCCGTAAAAGAAACACTATTACAGCTTAAATTACATATTGACCCTCACACATTGATACTGGGAGATTTCAGTACCCTATTCTTGCCAATAGACACGTCATCTAGAAAAAAAACTATACAGAGAAATGCCAGAGCTAACTGACATTATATACCAAATAGACTTAATAGATATTTACAGAACATTTCACCCAAACATGAAAACATATACCTTCTTCCCTGCACCTCATGGAACTTTCTCCAAAATTGATCACATACTCAGACACAAAACAAGTCTCAACAGATACAAGAAAATTGAAATANTGCCCTGCATCCTATCTAACCACCATGGATTAAAGCTGGATATCATCAACAACAGAAAGAGAAAAGCAATTTAAAATACTTATGCCCCCTAGTGAAATAGAANCAGTCATTAAAATTCTCCCAACCAAAAAAAGCCCAGGACCAGATGGTTTTAGTGTAGAATCCTACCAGACTTTCAAAGAAGACTTAATGCTAATGCTCTTCAAACTATTCCAAAACAAGCAAACAAACAAACAAAAAAACAAAAACAAAACAAAACTTTTGTTTTTGAGTTCCAGGCCAGCTTGGTCTACATAAGGAGTTCCTGGTCGCCCAGGGATAGTGAGACTCAACTCAAAACGACTCTCAACCATGTCTAATAAAAACTCACAAATACTATACACAGATCCACAAATACTTACTTTACTAATAAAAGAAATAAAGTTATTTAATGAAGCTAAAGACAATAGGGACATACACACACACATATACTACCTGGGGGGTAAAGGTGAAGTTCTGGGATGCTTGCTTTAAGATTTCAACTGCCTCCGTATAAGAAATGCTGGGAGAAAACAAAGCAGAAGTGGGCAAGGTTAGCACGGTGGGACTGCTGAGGCCACTTGAAACTAGAAATAAAAATGCCAATATTATCTGTGAAGTCATAAATGAGTACTAAGTAATTGGGAATTTAGGCTGATCTAATCCTAGGAAAATGTGATCTGCATGAAGAGAAGTGGCTGTTGAGTAACTCCACTCTTGCCCGGCATGCAACTGCACAAAAGTCACATCAGAAAGCAGTTTCTCAATANTCATGCTACGCCAATACTCTATTAAAAGGTACGAAATACTAAGGCTCAAAGAACAAAAGACTTTTCTAAAAGTCGTCANTTATTATTTATTCATCGAGCAAACATATATGTCACAGCTACTAGATGCTAAGCATTATTCTAGGTACCAGAGACATTATAAACAAAAATAAAGCNCCTGCCTTCCTGAAGCCAAGATGTGTGTGTGGGTGAGAGAGCAACTAAACAATAACAGTGCCANGTAGCCATTAGGAAGAAAACTACAGTAGGGAGGTGTCTGGGGTACCATTTTAGANAACATGTCAGGAAAGGCCTACTGAGCTGGTGACATTTGAAATCTGCATCAGAAAATGAAAAAAATGAACCATATAAATAACTGGGAGGAATATACTAGACAAAAAGAATACCAAGTACAGGGCCACCAGTGAGGAACAGTTTGTCCCATTCAAGGAACAAAAAGGTCAGTGTGACTGGAGCATACCGAACAAGGGGAAATCCCAGGAAATGCAGTAAGAATGGTAGTTAATCACGAGTACNTCTTCAGACCTCGGTAGAAGTCTTGGTAACATACACTATGCTTTCTAAGACTGCTGAGGAAAACTAGCGNTGGTTTTCTCAGTAAGGAACTCTCAAGCCTAACATGAGAAAACACCATTGCATGTGTACGCACACCTAGAGGCTGAGCCCAGGAGTTCAAGGTTAGTCTAAGCTAAAAGGGAGTGGAAGATGGTAAGAGAGGAGGAGGAAGGAAAGGAAGAAAAGAAGGAAGGAAGGGAGAGAGGGAAGGAGGGAAAGAAAAATAAGAGCACATACATCCCCCACCTGTTCCACAGTCGCTGACTTCCTTTCCTCTCATGTTTTTTATTTTATGTTGTATTTGTGAGCACCTGTGTGTATGTATGTATGTATGTATATGTATGTATGTATATCACATGTGTGCCTGGTGCCCATCGAGGCCACAAGGTGTTGGATCCTCTGGAACTGGAGTTACAGAAGGTTGTGAGTAACCATGTNGGTTTTGAGAATTGAATCTGAGTCCTTTGCAAGAATAGCAAGTGCTCTAAACTATTGTGAAATCTTCCCAGCACCTCCTCTTAAATATTGTATTCACTGTTACCACTTTCTTGTGTACCCTTTTAGAAGATTATAAATAAATATGTGAATATTTATAACATCTATTTTAGTAAATATCATATACACTTTTATGTTACTCAATATTGTATGTTATAGATCTTTGTATTGTGATGAAGAACTTGTTTTACTAGACAAGGTCTCATGTAGCCCTGGCTAGCTTCAAATATACTATGTAGCTGAGGGTGACCCTGAATTCCGATCCCCCTGCCTCTGCTTCCTGAGCACTGGGATTACAAGCATGTGCCACTACATACAGTTTTATGTGATGCTGAGGACTGAACATGTTAGACAATCTTCATGCATGAGAGAAAAACTCTCTACTAACTGAGCTACAGTCACAATCCAAGAACTTCATTGTTTGAATTAAAACATAACATTCTAATAGTATGTATATATGTGAGTGTATATTTACTTTAATTAGTTTCCCATTAACTAGTTAATTTCAGATGTTTCTAATCTTTCGATACTATAAATCATGACTACACATACCTATCTAATGCAACTGAAAATAATTCTTACACACTGAGAAGATAGGATTATTGGATCAAAACTTGTAATTTTTTATGTATTCTGAAGTATACTGACAAATTTACTGGCCTCCCTTTCAAAAGGTCATAAAAATAAAATGTACACATATCAGAAGCATATGAATATACCAGTAGTATGTGAGCATATGAACACATTAGTTTCCTTGCAAATTATAAGAAAAAATACAGCAACAGTATTTTGGTTGATTAAAAAAAAAATCTACAAAATTTTCTGAAGGACTCTGAGCTCAATCTACCAGTACAAACTTAGGCTCTAAATTTTGTACCTACACAAACTAACTAGAAAATGTCTTTGCAGTGCAAATACAGCCAGACATACTTTGAGTGACAGATTTGTTCTAAAATGAACATTCTATTCAAATTCCACTCTGTGTAATTTCTAAGGAAATAGTAGCGGCATTTGGTTGTAGGAGTAATAACAATTTAAAAGTTGAGCATTCTGCAGACGGGACTCTGAAGCTTAGGGAGAACGTGAGCGACTTGCCAGAGATCTCTCCTGTGAAGTGAGAAGCCGATCTGCTGNCTCAGCCCATGCTTCCAATGGCTAAGACAGCATTCAACACTNTCATTTTCATGTGCTCCATCAGAACAAAGATAACGGGGGCTGAGTTCTTCTGATTATACTAGTTAGTAATGCTAATTGCTTCAACTTAATGAGAACACATGATTAATTTTTGTAATGTTATACATTCAAAAGTTAAGTATTTGTACACATAAAATATTTTGTCTGAAGCTCTTTCCTTGGACATTCTATGTTCTAGTCCATCAATTACTTCAAATGATCTGCCAATTACACTGAGAAATATTAAGAAGCAGCGCTTTTTATACAGCTGTTATGCTACTGTTTCATTATGAGGAAGTAATGATTCTAATATTTCTTCTGGGGATAACGATCTCCTCCACTTTCCCCCCACCCCCACTCCCTCNTAATTTAAAAAGCATCGCTTTCAAGTTCAGATTACAGCCCTGNCACTGGATATCCTTAATGGGCTTTTCAAAGTCTCTCTACTAAGTATGTTTCTTGATATGCATAAAGAATATTTCTTTGCCTTTCCAGAAACTGTTTCCCAAGTGCTTTGAGGGAAAAAAGGAAAGTCACTGTAATTTACTCGAACTTTTTGGGGATCTAATCATACTATTTGCTATACTCACTATAGTGTTATGTATTAAATATTATAAGTACTCTATGGTATGGAAGGTGTGTATGGGTTATACGCAAAAAGTATGCCATTTTATATAGCGGGCCTTAACCATTCAGAGTTTAGTATACACGAGGTTCAGGAACCAATCTCCAGGGATACCAAGGGATTACTGTACAAGGTATGAATTTTAGTAATACAAATCATAATCACTATATTCATTTACCTTGTTATGATTCATTTATTATTAATGATATATGTTATTAACTATGAGTTAAGGATACGAGCAATAAAAATAATAAGATGGGTCTTCCTCAGATCTGGTTTGGTAAATACAGAGATATATAAACAAAAATTATAACTCCAGTAATACAGTGGTCAAGTATGAGCAAAGTCCAGAAAAATTATAATTTCTACTTACATTAGGAAGTTGTTTTTTAGCATATGTTCTAGTCTGTCCTTGATAAGACAAAAGAAAACAAAATTGAAATGTAATTATATTCATTATGTATAGTTAATATACTTAAAGAGCATGAATTTGGCCTTATCCACAAATGCATCACCTTCTGGCCAGGAGCTATGAATTTGTGGCACAGTTCAACATCTTCAGGACAATTTGAGAGAACCATCTCAGTGGTAGCCTTGAAGAGTTCCTCCATAACCTAAGAGAAATGAGACAGAATTGTCTGAACAGCAGTTTTACACAAAAAGCATCAGGGCTTCAGGGCTTGAAAGACCAGCCTCCAGCTTCCAGCAACTCAAAATCCATTAAGCTTGTTAATCTTTGAATGTACTACAGCAATTCTGATCAATACTGGTATTGAAAAGAGCTGTCAAATGAACAGCTATCATTGACTGATGTCTCTTTACTTATTAATGAACTCACTTGCAGAATTAAGACAATCACAGCACCTCATTCACTGGACTGTTGTAAGAATTACATGAAATAATCTTGTGTATTAGCTTAGTTCCTGGTTCAGAGAAATATATGAGTTATTAGATTTTGTCAAGAGAGAACTTTTTNCATAGTTGGGTCAGTCAATGGTAAATGAAAGGAAAGTTGAAAACNTGAGAAGCAACGACATGCACCTAAACGATAATTGTATATGCTTTTGTATGTTAAAATATAAAAATATAAATTAGTGTACAAGAATTAATTCTACCATGAATATCCCTGGAAGACTCATGGGAGACATGTTTTCCTCAGAAGGAAGCAGTAACTAGAATGGAAAATACTTCTGAAATTATTTTTTGTAATAAATTTTACTAAATTTATTTCTTTTGAGACTAGGTCTCCCTGTGTAGCCCTGGGTAGTCTGGAACTCACTATGTAGATCAGGCTGGCCTCGAACTCACAGAAAGTGCTGGGATTATTAGTCTGCCACCATACCTAGTTAAGAGTTTGAGTTTCTAAGTGACCAACAGCGTAAACAGCAATGATGACTAGTTTGGGGGTAGAAAAGCAAGTTAGAATCCAAAAATGAAATAAGAGTAAAGAAAAAGTCGAAGGGAATAGATAAAACCAAACCAAACTTTCTAAGGGCTTTGAAGTCTAAGGAGAGGAGAGATTTTTAACTATCGTAAAGATATAAACTATTAATACAAATAGGGCTGGGTATACGGCTTAGTGGGGAGTGCTGCCCAGCTCCCCAGCACTGCATCAACTAGGAAGTGTGGCAGTGTGACAGCAGCACACCTATAACCCTAGCACTTGGGAGGTGGAGGCAAGNTCAAGGGTCCAAGATCACTCTATGATTTATGAGAACCTGTTTCAAAAAACCAAATGCCTAAAACACCATACACAGAATGTTAAACTCTAAAAGGAAGAGAAGGGCAGACCAGTCCAACGGAGAGAGGAGGAGTCAGGGGACTTGAAAAAGCAGGAACAATCAGTGGCTAAGGTCCTTCACTTCTAGCTGCTATTACCTTCCAACACAGCAGTGGGATAAAGACAGTCACGTAACTAAAGGATTTACAAGCGTCATATCCCTCAATCACGGAACAAGGCCCACACNTAGTAGGAGGGCAAAGAGCAGCTGCACGGGGTGGTCCTTCCTGTGGAAGAACACAAGACCTTGACCACCTGGGTGGTTAACNTGCTGTCTCATGAGCAGTCAATCTGAAGATGGAAACCTCTGTTTCCTTCCTAAAGTCTGACTTTCAGACTAAGTTCTATAAATACATCCGATAAAACCAGAAACTACGGTGAAGGGTGAGTATGTTTTAAAAATTTACTAAAGTAGTCTTTAGTAATTACTTATAATTCATGAAGGAAAAATTCTTTTTTTATAACATTCCAAGTCAAAACTTAAATGCACCAAATAGAAAAGAAGAAATGGTATATGCTACCATATCCTATGAACCGTGGATACTTTTACTTTATTTTTATTTTATGGTAACTCTTGTTTTGTCTTTTTGAAGAAGCCTCATTTTGTAGCTCAGGTTAGATGTCTTTTATAGATATCTACTTCCTCTAAAGGAAGACGAGAAGAACGAGACTACTTTTTTCTGTCTTTAGGAAAAGGATTTATAGCTAATTGGCCAGGTCATTCAACAATATATGCTGAGTACCACTGTTAGGGTAAGTCAAGTAGCAAATCTTCCACCAAAACTTAAATATTCACTTTTAGTATTTGAGTTTTATTGTTATACTTAACCGTGTGGGTGAGCGTCACCAAGTGTGCACCACGGCACAGGTACAGCTCAGAGGACAACGTTCAGAAGTTGGTTCTCTCTTGCCACTGTGGGGTCCCAGGATTGAACTCAAGTTATCAGGATTACATGGCCAAATGCTTGTAACCACTCTGAGCCATCTTACTGGCTTTTAAACCTCATTATTATTCAGTTTCAGTGTTCAGTTGTTACTGTCTTCATGAGTCAGCATTGAGGCTCACACAGTTAGTCACAGGTCTTCTTGTGCAATTACGTAGGAAACTGTCCAACCTGGGTGTTCCTTTTTTAAGGCAGGGTCTTTCTACATAGTCCTGCCTTTCCTGGAGCTTGCTATGTAGACTAGGACAGCCTCAGACTCACCGAGCTCTTCTTGCCTCTGCCTCCCAAGAGCTGGGATTAAAGGTGCACACCACCATATCTTGTGAAACAAGATTTTGAGATTTTTATGGTAATTCTTGTTTTGTCTTTTTGAAATAGCCTCACTTTGTAGTTCAGGCTAGCCTGGATCTTACAATCTTCCTGCCTCTGCCTTCCAAGTCAAGGATTGTAGATGTGTGCCAGTTCTAAATTGGCAAATTAATGATCACCAAAGATAAAACCTTTTTCTCTGTGTATGATATTGTTAGGAGAGGGAAAAGATAAGCCACCCACATCAGGAGAAATACTTGCAAATTATGTATCTGGAAAAGGAATTTACATTTGAAAATGAAGAAATTTCAAAGCTCAACAACAAAGGGCCAGGTGTGGTGGTGCACACCTTCCCAGCACTCAGGAGGCAGAAAGGACCAGAGCTCTGAGCTCAAGGCCAGCCAGGGTGACACAGTGATGCCCTGTCTCAAAAAATCAAAACAATCAAAGCTCAACAAGAAGAAAACAAACAACTTGGCCAAAAACTAGAAATTGATGGCTAATAGGCAGATGAAAAGATGTTTAACATGGAGAGCCTCAAGGGATACTGGGGAAATATAAAATGAAACCACANTATGATGCTGATGCATAGCTAACAGATTCATAATTCATTCATTCTCTGTGTGAACACATGTATGTGTGTCTGTCTCTTTCACAGACTCATGTACACAAACACATCCCTAAGTACTGTTGATGAGCAGAAAAACAGGCTTTTGCATATTCCTAGTAGAAATGCAAAACAGTAAAGTCACTTTGTAAACCAGACACAGGTTCTTGAAAAAAACCTCACTCCTAGGACCTCACCCAAGAGAGATGAAAACTANGTTCACACAGAACCTGCACATGAAGGTTTATAGCAACTTTTTTCATTGCTTTCAAAGACTGAACTATATCAAATGTTCTCCAATGTGAACAGCAAACAACTGAGAGGCATCTGCATCAGGGCAGTACCCAGAAAACAGGAGAATTTGAGACCCAGAATACTAAGTGGCAG
>LZPO01027465.1:188857-205084 GCA_001675575.1 Neotoma lepida | reverse complement strand
AACCAAAAACTGGATGAATAGGAGTATAAGATATACACTGAATAGAAAGTAAAGCTAACAGGGATTACTAAACTAAACATAGTTACAAATCCAAACTATGAGAGTGAATAACTAAATATCATTGACAGAGAATTTAAAATAGTAAGTTAATTATTTCTGCTTGATTATTCTCTCTCTCTCTCTCTCTCTCTCTCTCTCTCTCTCACACACACACACACACACACACACACACACATGCTCCCTCTCCACCATCTGCCCAATTCTTAACTGTTCTGTAAAGTATGAATTAAGGTATATTAATTAAATAGATCACTTTTTTCTCCACCCTATGAATCTCTATAATACAGAAGCACTGTAATGTCAGAGATTCCTGAAAATGACAAACTGTATACCTACCTGCATAAGATCCTGAAGGCTTTCAACAAAAGAAATCTCTGCTTCAACCATATAAAATTCAGCCAGGTGTCTCCGGCTCTGAGAATTCTCAGCTCGGAATGTTGGGCCAAAGGTAAATACTTGGGTAAAAGCTCTGCAATTCAAGATTAAGAACATAAAAATAGAATACACATGATTAATTGTAAGTATTCAAAATACTCTTAGCTCTTAAGAAAATATGTTTTGCATCTATGCTGTGCCCACAAACCCACATATATTAGCTGCTCTATTTCTCTAATGGGGGATAATAATAGTTTCATTAAAAATGTTACATTTATAGAAACCATTTTATCCCAAAGGAATCTGCAACTGCTTTATAAACCCTATGGTTTTCTAAATATAGAAACAAACCACTTCTGGGTGCACTCTGCTGCAGCTGCCTTAAACAGCAGGCAACTACATTTCANTGCAGTAAGAACAAAGTAAAGGAAAAATATCACAGCTCAAGAACGAGAATTGAGTTAGTAACAATGACAACTAGAATTTCATGGGGATAAGGTGTGCTCAACTTATTATTTTTTTAAAATATTTATTTATTTATTTATTTTGTGTACAGTGTTCTGCCTGCATGTATCCCTGTAGGCCAGAAGAGGGTACTGGAGCTCATTACAGATGGTTGTGAGCCACTATGTGGTTGCTGGGAATTGAACTCAGGACCTCTGGGAGAGCAGTCAGTGTTCTTAATCTCTGAGCCATCTCTCCANGCCCCTCAACTTATTTTTTAAACACACAAAGAAAGGATGTCATAAACATGTAACACTCCCTTGGCAGACATAGGTTATCAAATGAAAATCTCAGTACCAGGTATGGGATGCCTCCCTTTGAGCAGGTGATCTGGGAGAGCCCAGAGGCCCCCAAAACAACACAGGTTATTGCTACTGCTCTTGGCTGTCCACCCAAGTTAGTCTATGAGACCCTACTGTCAAAGACACAACACACCTTAGCTGCAAGGACACGGAAATCAAGCTCAAACTGACTTGAAAACTTCCTCCTTGNTAACTAGTTTTCATTAGTGCTAGATGGAGCAATGCAAGCCANTGGGGAAAAGGCATCAATGGTCTTACCCAGTACTGGACCCTGAGTGTTACAAATCTGCTAGGCAAGATCTGACTGACCAGTGGTACAACAGTGGTANGACCGTTAAGGGGGTAACCCACTGCTTTCTGACTGGACCTCAGGCCTGCTCCACAGGAGTGAATTTATGCCTTGTACTGTAAACCTGGCCCAAAGCACATGGTTTAGAAGGTCATAAGCCCTAAAGGGAGAACCTACTATTGTTTTGCTAAATGGACATGTTGTTAAATTACCTCATAAATATTTATGTTTATGCCCTTTGATTAGTGTGCTACTCTCAACCTTGTCAGGGAAGCCTTTTTCTGCTGTGGGCCATAATACAGAGAAAAGTCAAAGTGCTCAGACAAGTAACTGTTGTGTGCTCATCCCTAAATGGGACATCTATATCAACCTCTGCCACAAGACTCATGGAACATCAAAGAAGATGTGGCACAGAGAATGTAAGAGCCAGGTGATAGAAAGGTGAGCTGTGAAATGTTGTTTTCTGGACATGACATGACCACGCACTCATGAATTCACTGCAGTTGTGGTCAAGATCCTGTCTCTTATACACATCTAGATGTGTATAAGAGACAGGAAGAGTACTGCGAAACCATGTCTTCTGGTATGAGATGGCCATTGCACTCATGAATTCACTGCAGCTCTGGTTATCAGAAAACACCTGCAGAAGATTGGACCAGAAAACATTTCATCATGAATAGGGCATGGTCTATGAGACCTGTCTCTTATACACATCTAGATGTGTATAAGAGACAGGAATACATGTATGAAACTGTCAGAGAATACATAAAAGATAATCTAAAAATAGTAACAATTCACCTATTTAAAGCCTGCTTAAATCCTTTACAAACACCTGTATCTTTTAATTGACATCAAATTTAGGGTTAGGAAAGATTTTTGAAGAACTGTCTACCCTTTCAATTTCCAAAAGGAACACAACTATTTAATTATTTAAATGGGGGAGTGCCCTGGATTTTAAATTCCTCCTAGAGGTGACGCTGTAGCTGTAGCTTCATTCTTCAATATGTATAGTTTCCCTCATACTCAACCAAGGCAACAGCGGATATCAGATTAGCATAAATTAAGAGTGAATACTTCATAAGGATTTAATTTTAAATTTTGTTTTTGCAACAACAAAACAAAAGGTTTAAGGATCCCTTATCTGTCATCCTGAACTTACTTCATTTGTCATGGTCAGTACACACAGTATAGAAAATACATGAATTAAAAAATATATGCCACTTTTCCTCAAAGCTATTTTGAGAAATTAACAGCTAAAATAATTATAACAGAAACCTATAATGTTTTTTTCTTTCTTTCAAAGGCCTTTTCAGTTATTAGACAGTTAGGAATTTTTGTTTTGATTCTGCAATCACCTTCCTGAGACCAAAATCAACAAACGTTTGAGAACCTTAGCATTTAATGGGAAAATAAACAGTAAAAAAAAAAAAATCAAAATATTACTACAGTTACCTCTCTCCCAAGACTCAGATCCAGACCTGCCTACTGGAATGTTCCTAAAAAGGTGAAATCTACCATGTGCAGAATGAAACAATCTTAATTTTTTTTTAAACATTTTCTCCAGCTCTGCTAATTTACTAGTCACTAAGCTAGACTTCACTTTCCCCCTCACCCCCAGCCCCACCCCCCTCCCTCCCATCCCGGCCCCTTATTGCCAACAGGTCCAGCACCATTTTGATCACAAAATTCACTTGATGCTCTGCAAAAACACTCTCAAATCAAGTGACTCTTCTCTTATCTCACAGTGGTTGCCAGCATACACCTTAGTCTTCTGCTTGGAAAATAAGTGTTCTTTTGTTTTGATGCTGTGTTTGAGACAGGGTCGCTTATGCAGCCCAAGCTGTCACTGTATTCTCAAAACTCTAGACACAGCCTCCCAAGAGATGAGATTATAGGCACATATTAAGTGCCCAACAAATATGTATGCCCAACAAATCTGTATGTTCAACAAATATTTTTTTGTTTTTGTTTTGTGGGGGAAGGGTTGAGATAGGGTTTCTCTGTGTAACGGCCCTCCCTGTCCTAGAACTCTGTAGACAAGGCTGGCCTCCAACTCACATAGATCCGCCTGCCTCTGCCTCCTAAGTGCTGGGATTAAAGGTGTACACCACGACCACTGGGCACAAATGCGTTTTTTTTTGTTTTGGCTTTTCGAGATAGTTCTCTGTGTAGCTTTTGGAGCCTGTCCTGGAACTTACTTTGTAGACCAGGCTGGCCTCTAACTCACCGAGATTCACCTGCCCCTACCTCCAGAGTGCTGGGATTAAAGGCATGCACCACTACGGCCCAGCTTACAAATAAGTTTTTTTGACTGGTGCTTGCTTCCTGTCTTCCTCTGATTCCAAACTACTATGAGTTCTCAAAGTCAAATCTGATTAGATCAGTCAAATTTAAAAATCTTCAATGACTATCACCAAAAGGAAAAAATTCAAACTCCTATTCTCTCCTCATGCAGCTTTCTTCAGTAGCCTTGTGAAGACATTCTCCTTACCTAGCATTCCCGAACCTTCCGTCTCTGCAGAGAATATCCTCTATTCCATCCTTGCTCTTCTCTCTCTAAACACAAACTCCCACTCAACCTTCAAAATTTCCCTAAATATCATTTCATTTCTGAAATTTTATCACTCCTTCCCCAACTTATTATCCCTCCTATATATCACTATAACATTTTATCCATATATTATTATATAAAGTGTCTCACTTTGACATGTAATTAGGTTTTTAAATATCCCCCTCTCCCCCAGAAAACTATGAAATTTTCCAGAAGAGGAATCATGTTTTATTCATGTTTGCATCTCCAGTGCCTAGTTAAAACAGGTGTTCACACTGAATGAGCACTAATGATGATGACAGGCTTCCTCAGCATCCACTGGGAAGGCACAGCATCCTCATGCAGCAACATGACAAAGAGCAAAACACTCAGAGACTTTTTCAGGCTGCTCCTTAGTACCTAAAATGGGTGCTGAAATAGGTGTTAAAACGGGTCAAATGATTCTGATCTGTTCCAAGCATAACTCCAAATGGTACAAGCCGAGTTTCCAGTTTAGGGCTATGCTCTTCAAGATGANCTGCCAATAGCAGCTACTTTTTAAAAACGGTAATTCTGGTATGTCTCACAGGGNTATATTGTATAAACAGAAATGGTAACAGTCAAGTATATCTTATTGAAATTTTCCAATAAATAAGCAGGCAGCACAGCTAAAATTTACTTTGGAAGTTCTGACTATATAGAAAGGTTTATTACTCAAAAGATACATGGTATTTGTGTTNAAGAATTAGGTACAAACAAAACTGGTTTTTAACCAGAACTCTAAACTCAAGTCATAAGGGCAACTGCCTCTCCTATGGCAATTCTACGTAGGATGCTATGGGATAGGTAGCAATAGNTGTNTATTTATTTACTATGTAGTTGAGGTAACTTATAACTTCTGATCCTCCAGCCTCTACCATCCCAGTGCTGGGCTAATGATAGCAGGCATGCACCACCAGGTCCAGTTTACGTAGTGCTAATGAATCCAACTCGGAGTTTTGTTCATGGTAGACACATGTTCTACCAACTGAACTGCATCCCTGGCCCCGGAACTTTTAATTATAGTAAAAATCAGGCTCTGACGGAGATGATCAAGATTTAGGTAACACCCTAAGCCAGAAATGGTGACAATTGCTCTTACTCTGGATTAACAGAAAGATAAAATAAGCTAGAAGGTATATAAAGAAAGCCTAATTCAGCATCCCACTTATAGGTAGTTTAAGCCATGAAATAATGGTCACCCTACACGGGCACCCAGCATTTTCTTCTAAAATAGTGACATTTTAGTAGTAATGGTAGGGGCCACCATTGGAGGGTGACCTTCATGGGTTAGGAATTAAAAGTAAATAACCTTATAGTTATCTCTTTGGAGATGACTCATATGTATATGTATTACCTGTCTCTTATACACATCTAGATGTGTATAAGAGACAGATGTACATGTATATGTATTACTGCTTGTTTATATGTGTATATGTATATAGACATGTATTACTGCTTGTTTATATGTGTATACATGTACATGTATATGTATTACTGCTTGTTTATATGTGTATATGTATATAGACATGTATTACTGCTTGTGTATATGTGTATATGTATATAGACATGTATTACTGCTTGTTTATATGTGTATATGTATATAGACATGTATTACTGCTTGTTTATATGTGTATACATGTACATGTATATGTATTACTGCTTGTTTTCCAGAACAAGAAACTGAAGTTCACGGAGGTTAAGAAGCTTTCCCAGAAGTCTCAGAGTCAAGAGGCTAGACTCAAATCCAAATACACTGTTATACTACAGCCTGACACTGATGATAATAAAACTGTGCTACTAAGGAAACATTTATAAGCTCAGAAAGTTAGAAAGAAAAATTTATAGTACACTCTCCCTTGTCAAAGAAAACTAGGTAGTAGTGGTTGTACTGCCTTTATGAATACCTTGTATGTTAGAACCAGAGCCGATATGTTGTCTTTCATGAAAACAACAAAAATAACATATTCTCATTACCAGTTTATAATTGTAGCAAGTGAGTCAGCCTTTCTGGTCTTCAGACTTTTACAGATAGGGAGGCCTGGTATGGNTCTGTAATGTATTTTGCAATAATTTTGTTTCTGGATCTACATGTAAGCATTCATTTGAATTTATCCCATTTTTTTTTTCTTTTTTCAGCCTTCCACAGTCACGATGCCTTTTGCAGCAAGGATTAAAAATTACTTTTTGGCCTTTTGGTTAGATCAACCAACATTTAAAATAAAACCAGNGATCAAGGCCATTTCTAAAATAAGACCCCAAACCAGGTNAAAGTTCGGCCTGCTGCGAGAAGAGACCAGCAGAGAACACTCAGCACTAAAAACCATTTTGTGCCAAATTATGGAGAGATGAGAGCTATATAAGGAAAATCTTGAGCTTAGAGAGATGTTTAAGATAACAAAAGTACATTCAATATGCATCAATCAAGACAGCTGCAAAAATGGCTTTTTGGGGAAAAAAGTGAAATTACAGAGAAGGCTCTACAGAGGTCACTCTCTCTCTCATGGAGTTTTCTAAAGCCCCAAGTTGCTAAGGAGATTAACCTAAAACGGTCACTGAATGTGTGATCATTTATTCTTTCTGAAGAACTAAGCTTCAGTTAGAGGGAATACACGACTTTCTGTTCTTTAGCCGGAGAACTTAATCAGCATGACACCAGTCAGCACCCTGGAATCCCCCAGCCTCCTGTCACCCTCTACTGTACAGGCTCTGCCTCTCAGAAAGCGCCTGATCTCACCTCCTTCTGGTTAGTAGTTGGATGGGAGAAGTGACTGTCAGCTGCCTAGTGCTTGCCTGTAACCTCAGCAACTGTGGAAGGCAAGAAAGTACCAAATCAAGGCCTGNCTGAGCTACAGAGCAAGTTTAAGGGTAGCTGGGACAACTTACTAAAATAAGCCTAAAATAAAAAGTTAAAAAAATGCACGAGGACCTAAGTTCAATTTTCAGTAATGCAAAAAGACAGTCTATTTTACTATCTTGTGTCCAATGCATTATTAATACTGTAATGCATCTGTCATTCATTANTGACACATGCCCAAGAGTAGATTCCAGACACTTCTCTTTCAGCTTTCTCCTATTATTCTACCTTGCATTTGCAGAAGGTAAAAATTGTGGCCTCATCATTTCAATATGCCAGATGCTTTAGGGAAAGACTGCTTTCTGGAACCCAAAGTTNTATGCCATCACTGACACATATTCAAAGTTTTACAGGCAAGTGAGATGGTTTTGTGGGTGTAGGAACAAGCCTGAGTTTAAATCCCAGGACCCACGTGGCAGAAGAGAACCAACACCCATAACCTGTCCTCTGACTTCCACACGTGTGTATGTACATGTGTGCCCGTGTACCTATGTGTGTGTGTGCTCATGTGCATACATACAGACACAAACACAATAAATAAATGTCATAAAAAGATTCATTTTCTTTAACTCATCTTTAATGTTTTACTTGGAACTGAATTTGAGGCCCAGGCAAAATTTAATTTTAATCATAAGACGAAATACAACAAACTGCTGGCAACAACAGTCCCAAGGTC
Source organism: Neotoma lepida (assembly GCA_001675575.1). Taxonomy (NCBI): domain Eukaryota; kingdom Metazoa; phylum Chordata; class Mammalia; order Rodentia; family Cricetidae; genus Neotoma; species Neotoma lepida. The sequence continues at coordinate 197,452 of LZPO01027465.1, read as the reverse complement.
TTCAGTGCTAGATTAAAAAGGACNCAGCAAAGGGAACACGAAGCACTTAGGTTGTGTGATAGCAAAGAGCCTGACATGCACTAAAAGCAAGAGCAGGCCAGTGTAGGGTGACTGGTAAGGCGTGAGGTCAAGGAGGTGGCAAGTAGTCAGAACATGAACAGCCTTCCCAGTACTCCATGATAAGGGATACATGGTCTTCATTTGTTACTCCAAACATTCCATTTGTTTGAAATACCTAACACTGTACTTTTAGTTTTTTCTCCTACCTACTTGGCCTCTGTCCCTTCTTTCTACATGCTACTTATTCTTCCTGTTTATTACATACTAACATTCATGGTATGTACTCACTCATGAGTGGATATTAGCTGTAAAATAAAGGATAACCATATTACAATTCACAGACCCAGAGAGACTAGGTAATACAGTGGGTTCATGGGCAGATGCATGGATCTCCCTGGGAAGAAGAAATAGAAAAGATTTCGTGAGTGAACTTAGGGCTGTTGGGAATGGGAACACGAGAGATCAGGTTGGGGGGGAAAGGGGGAGAGTACTGAAGGAGACTACTGGAAGGGGGGGCATTTCAGGGAAAGGTAAAAACCTAGCACAAGGGAATCTCCCAGGAATCTACAAGGATGACCCCAGCTAAGGCTCCTAGCAATAGTGGATACGTAGCCTGAACTGGCCATCTCTTGTGACCAGACTGGTGCCTAGCCCAATTGTCATCAGAGAGGCTTCTTCCACCAACTGATGGAAACAGATGCAGACCCACAACCAAATATTAGGCGGAGTTTGGGGAATCCTGAAGAAGAGGGGAAGAAAGGATTGTAGAAGCCAGAGGGGTCAAGGACACCACAAGAAAACTCACAGAATCAACTAACCTGGGCTCATAGGGGCTCACAGAGACTGAACTGACAACCAGGGAGCCTGCATGGGACTGACCTAGACACTCTGCATATATGTGGCAATTGTGTAGCTTGGTCCTCTTGTGGGACTCCTAACAGTGGGAGCGGGGGCTATCTCCCACTCTTTTACTGGCTTTTGGGACCCTATTCCTCATACTGGGTCACCTTGCCCAGCCTTAATACAAGGGGAGGTGCTTAGTCTTACTGCAACTTGATATGCCATGTTTTGTTGATACTCATGGGAGACCTGCCCTTTCCTAAACAGAAATACATACATACATACATACACACACACACACATACATACATACATACATACTAACATTTGCCAAATCTTAGTCCTAAACCTTTGCCTTCTTTGCAGTACTGACACTCGGACTCAGGGCTCCAGGCATGAAGGTAAATACTCTACTGCTGAGCTTTAGCCACAGCCCTAGACTTTCTTCTTTTCTCACTCTGTCCCTACGTGACCTTCCGCAGCCAACAATTTGAATTAACTGTCTACAATTCACATCCTACATTCTTTGTCTGGGTCTCTTCTCTAAGGTCCAGATTGAATTAACTGTNTACAATTCACATCCTACATTCTTTGTCTGGGTCTCTTCTCTAAGGTCCAGAAGCATTTATCCATTGATTTAACTAATTACTGCNCTTGTCAAAAACTGAACCCATTCCTCTCCCAAGTTTGTAGTTTGTCTTCAGTGTTTTCCAAACATCCCAGGTCAATTCTAACATAAGCTTTAATAACACCATGAACTGCTGTTCACACTGGACTTTTAAAATATAAAATTTACAAATAGTACAGTGATCATCTGATACTTTTTTGAGATTTCAAATTTTGTAACAGATTGAATTTATTTTAATTTCTAAAAATTTTATCTTATGGCTGGGTGGTGGTGGCGNATGCCTTTAATCCCAGCACTCCGGAGGCAGAGGCAGGCAGATCTCTGTGAGTTCGAGGTCAGCCTGGTCTACAGAGTGAGTCCCAGGACAGGCTCCAAAGCTACACAGAGAAACCCTGTCTCGAAAAAACAAAAAACAAAACAAATTTATCTTATGTGTGTGGGTATTTTGCTTGCATATATATGACTGTGTACCATGGATATGCCCGGTACTGAGGAATCAGAATAGGGCAGTGGATTCCCTGAGACTGCCACTATGTAGGTGCTAGGAATTGAACGTGAGTCCTCTGGAAGAGCAGGCAAGTGTTNTTAACCACTAAGCCATCTCCCCTGCTCACAATCTTTTGTTTTTATACTTAATAGATTTCACTCTTAATTGTTGTTCATTATCAGCCTCTGGTTATTTGTCAAATAAACAAGGTAACTTTCTATGAATATGCTAATCTCCCTCAAGAGAATTCTAAAACAGCATTGAGATGGGATGATGGCAGGAGAGGAAGACGGTAAGTGAATTNACTCAAAACTTCTGCTCCTTTCTGAAACAGTTGTTCTCAGAAGCATTAGAAGAAAACAGAGCTAACGTTAAAAGTCACCATCCAGAGCTTGTTTCTGACCTGGCTTTTCCCCACTGGCCCTTACCTGTCATCTCCAGACTGCCATTTCCTACTCCTCATGCTGGCTCTTTTCCTTTTCCCAAAACCCCTTCTTGTGGTCCTGACAGTTAATCAGAACATCTTTGTCTTCCATTTTAGGACACAAGAAAATGGTAAGATAAGGCTGGGGAGATGGCTTAATGTTCTGCAAGCATAAGGACCCAAGTTCTGATCTCCAGAACCCATATAAAAGCTGGGTTTGGTAGTGCATGTCTGTCACCCATGGACTAAGGGGAAGAAGAAAGGAGGACATGAAAACAGGTAGATACCCTGAGCTGGCTGGTCACTCTAGACAATCAGTGAACTCTAGGTTCAATGAGACATCCTGTCTCGAAAGGCGGAAAATAATAGTGGAAGATACTCAAAGTTGACTTCTGGACTCTAGAAAAGTACACACACACAGACACACACACACACACACACACACACACACACACACATTGTACCTGTGTATCTATTAAATTCAAATTTGTGATTACACAATATTTAGATACCAAAAAGAAATCAGAATGAACAAGCTAATGCAAAAAATAAAAATGACAAAATTACAATAAAAGTACCACCATCAGAGCCCAAAGGACCCACCAGGCCACCACTAAGTCTAGGAGACTCAAACTCTCCCTTCTCCCTATTGTCAATTTAATTCAACAAATACTAGGTACTTATATCTGTGCAGCCACCCAAAGCTAGAGAAAGCTCCGAACAGTGTGTGACATTAGTGACATATGGTGCCAAGCAGATCTTCCTTGTTCCATATACAGCTACCAGTCACATATGGCTACTTACATTTAGTTACAACTAAATAAGATTAACAAAAATTTAGTTCCTTGAAATATGGCAGTCCCACCAGCCATACGTAAAGCACAAATAACAGCCAGGCTAGAGGCTTCCACACTGGACAGCACAGCACAGAACAGTCTGTCACTGCAGGAAGTCTGTCTAGCATAGAAACAGACTGTGGAAATCTCAGCAATGCATGAAGATAACCAACTAAGGAGGAAAATGTGTGTTCAGATACTTCTGAATCTNCTCCAGGGTCTAGTCAGAACTGCTCTACTGCCTCCCACAGCCCCTAGTCTTCTATGCAGACCTCTGGCTTTTCCCTTCTCTCATATCTACTGCTTCAGAGAACACAAACCCCACTCCTTTGTGCTTGTAAGCACAGTTCTCTGATAGGATGGCTTTCCTTCAGAAAGGTACTGATGTAACNCAAGGATTATTCAGTAAAGCATGTTTGCAGCCTTTGTTAACTAAATATATGCCTTTTNAAAAATGTACAAACCATGAGCCACCTTGTTCATATCTCTGAAGATGACAGTGGACCCACTACTCTCCAAAGATCCTGGNNGTCTAATAAGGAACATTCAAAAGAGATACAGAGAAAACCTTCTGTATAATAGTCCTAAAGTAATGTCTACCAGAGTTCAGTTTTTTTCATTGAACTTCGTGCTAGTGTCCTGAAGTAGAACAAGGAGGAATGCCAANAATAATTATTCAGCTGAAAAAGCTAAGTAAAATTAATAAATAAATGCTCCAGAAATGAGCCAAGTGGTGATGGCACACACCTTTAATCCCAGCACTCTGGAGGCAAAGGCAGGTGGATCTCTGTGAGTTTGAGGCCAGCCTGNTCTANAGAGCGAGTTCTAGGATAGCCAAGTCTACACAAAGAAACCCTGTTTCAAAAAACAAGCAANCAAACAAAATGTTCCAGAAATAAAAACCAGTCTCAATAAAGGAATTTTCAAGAACACAAACATTTCTATCATAATTCATGTGCTAAATCTGCCTTTTAAATGTGAAATAAGGCTCGTTAGGGTTTTGTATAGACTCCAAACTGTAAAGAGTTTTGTAACTCCACATCTGCTTATCTGTTCTATTCACGTGCTTCAAATGGCAAAACATTGTGTTTTCTTTCTTTTGTTTTTTTCAGGATACAATATATCATGGGAGATATAGTAGGTGGCAATGCCCAGAGAAATGAAAATAAAATTAACCAATATCTGTACAAACTTATTTATTAGCTTTTGCTCATGAGATAGAAGAAAAAAAAACAATGAACAAGTTTCTTCACGAGCATTTTTTTTAAAGGAGCAAAGATGAAGTCCCTCATTGCTTTGTTATTAAAGATTTCTTATATCTGCATGTATGAGCATCACATTGAACCTGGTGCCCAGAGGTCAGAAGGCATTGGGATTCTCTGGAACCGGAGTTACAGAGCCACCATGTGGGTACTGGAAACAAACTGGAGTCCTCTACAAGAACAGCAAATTCTCTTAGCCCCTGAACCATCTCTCTAGCTCCAGTACCCATTATTTTATATTAAAGAAAACATACTAATGCTTTCCACAACAGTTCTCACATTTCTATTAGGGCCCATCAGGCTGTCTATGAAATAATTCCCTTAAAAAAATATAACACTAGTGAAGACAGATATTTAATGTATTCATAGTCATCTTCTTTAGGATGACCATAAATCCTGGTTTGNCCAGAACCTGTTTTATGTCAACTAACCTGGAATGATCACCAGTGCTTCTTTTATTCCCTCTCACGATTGCTAGTCACATAAGAGAGACTAGTTACTTCAGAAGGCTGGTTGGCAGTTATTTTAAAGTTGTATAGATACTTGATCTGCCCCAATCCCTCCTTAAGTCTATCAGGGTAGGTTTCAGTTAAATAAAACACACAGAAACAATTTAATAATTTCAGTAATTCATATACAGTGCACAGAAAAAAAATAAGCATTGATTTAAAAAAAAACATACCATAAGTTTTAAATTAACACAAATAGAAATTCATACTTATTATGTGAAAATGATAAATAAAATTCATTTTCATATATTAGGTATACTTTAAATATTTCAGTATATCAACAGAATAATGTCTCAAGCTTTTAAAAGATTTATTTTTCTTTTTTTTTCGGTTTTTCAAGATAGGGTCTCTTTGTGTAGCCTTGGTTGTCCTGGAACTCAGTCCGTGGATCAGGCTGGTCTTGAACTCATAGAAATCCACCTGCCTCTGTCTCCCGAGTGCTGGGATTAAAGGAGTGCACCACCACTGCCTGGCCAATGGTATAGATTTTCCAAGATTTTAGCTAATATTTTTCTTCCAACTAGAACACACTGATAAACTAAGCCAGGGGCACAGAAGCAATTGAAGCCTTCAAATTACAGCAGCCTACACATGCAGAGCACTGCCGAGGGCCTTGGTACCTAACAACCACCACTGTCTATGATGAAATCATATCAAGCTATTTCTTCACTCAACAAATATTTACCACAATGCTATTTANTATGAAATATACAAAAATAAATCATGTCTAGCCTTTACCGTCAAAGGGAGCTTATAGACAAGTAGGGAAGATCATAGATCTAAAAGCACAGGGTGGAATTATAAAAATTTGGGAGAAAAATCTTCGTATTAAGAAAAATCTGTGTGTGCACATTCGAGGGCAAACGCGCGCGCGCACACACACACACACACACACATGTACACATGCCATGGTGCACAGGTAGAGGTCAGTCCTTGTCTGAGACAGCTTGGATCTTTCTGTGGTTCACTGCTCACACTGTGTACACCAGGCTAGCTGGGCCAAAGNTTCTAGAGTCTCTGGTTAGCACTTCCTGTCTTCCTGGGATTACAGATGCCTGCACTACTATGTCTGTCTTTTTACAAACACAGAATTGAGCCTGGGTTTCTGTAGTAAGCACTTTATCCACTGAACCATCTCTCCAGTTCAATCTCTGTACTGCTTTGGATAGAATTCCAAACACATGAATCACTTAAGAGAAAAATTGGTATATAACAACAAAACAAAAACGAGTCTTGGCCATCAAAATATACTACCTTAAAATTGTCAAGTAAAGGCAAATTGGGGAAAACAGTATTCNTAGCTGAGAAAGGACTGACATACAGAGCATACAAAGAGCTCTCACAACTCAAAAATAAAAAGACAAACTAATCANAACAGGAAAAAGAACTGCAAGATAGTTCATAAANTAAGGAATACAAATGGCCAAAAAAATGAAGAAAAACTAAATAANATTAGTCACAGCAGATGTTCAAGAAGATATCACATTGACTCAACTAGAACTGCTTGACTTTTAAACACTGCAAACATTTTTTTTCCCCTAAGATATAGAGATCTAAAGTGAAGCTCTCATCTACTGCTGCTGGGCAAGCCCAAAGAATGCTCATGACTTCAGAAAATTGTCTGGAAGCTTTTCATAAAGTTAAGCATAAATTTNTCATACAGTTCTAGGTATTTGTCAAAGAGATATAGAATTCTGTTGTCATGATTTAGATAGTGTGGTGGTCTGAATGAGAAAGGCCCCCATAGGCTCATATATTGAACACTCTGTCCTCAATTGGTGGAACTGTTTGGGAAGGATTATGAGGTATGCTCTTCTTGAAGGAGGTGTGTCACTGGGGGNGGGCTTGAGGTTTCAAAATTAGTTNCAGGTAGCACTCTCTCTTTGCTTCNTGGTAGTCCTCTCATCATGTAAGCTCCCAGCTGCGGCTCCAGCACCAGACCTGCCCACCTACTGCCATGTTCCTCTGAAACTGTAAGTAAGCCCCCATTAAATTTTCTTTTTATAAATTGCCTTAGTCATGGTGTCTCTTCCCAGGGATAGAAAAGTAACTAAGATATAGAGGATGTATAACACCCCCCAAAAGATCATGGGTTGAAGGGCTGACCCAATCACTGAGGTGTGATTGGCTGTGAAGGCCTATGATCTAATCAGTAGATTAATCCCTTGACAAATTCATAATTTATCTAATAACATTATTGGGAAGTAGTGGAAATTAAGGTAAGGTTGGGTTGGAAGGAACAGGGCTCAGAGCAGGGGTCCTCTACAAGTTTTTCTTGTCCTTGGCCCCTTCCTGTCCATCTCTCTGGTTTCTGGCTACCATGTGAACAANTCTGTGGGATATTATGACGTGGATCAACATATGTATGTAGAATTCCCTGGGGGTGGGGGAAGACAGGCAGTCAGGGACACCAGGGGTTTGGCTCAGTNGGTATAAGCCCTTGCACAAAAGACTGGTGACCTGATTCGATCCCTGGGACCATATCGAGGTANAAGGGGAGAACTACCTCTGATCACTGTGGTGATATTTTGTTTGTGCTCTTACATATAAAGCTTGCCTGAGGATCAGAGGACAAAGCCAGCCACTATATTAAACATAGAGGTCAGACAGTGGTAGCACATGCCTTTAATCCTAGCATTCAGGAGGCCAAGATTCATCTGGATCTCTGTGAGTTCAAGACCACACTGGGAACAGAGCCAGGTATGGTGGCACACACCTTTAATCCCAGCACTAGTTAACCATAGAGGTATGGAGGTCTATACAGACAGACAGGAAGTGACAGAGCTGGATGGAAGGAGGAAGTGATGTAGCTGGGTGGAGAGAGGAAGTAAGATGGCAGGGCAAAGAAAGGTATATAAGGCGTAAGTATACAGGAAGTAGTTCTCTTGGGCTGAGGATTTCCTAGCGGTAAGAACTTGTGGCTGGCTTGCTCTATTCCTCCGATCTTTCAGCTTTCACCCTTATATCTGGCTCCAGTGTTTTTTATTAATAAGACCTTTTAAGATTCGTGTTACAGGCCACCGCATGTGTATACCACTTTGTCTCCCTATTATTTTTTCAATTAAAAAAAGATGAGGGTAGAGAGCTTATCTCAAGAAATAGTGGTTGAAATTTTCTAAATTGGTTAAAAGTTATGGCTATAAGCATTCAATGAGGTAAAGAAATTCCAACTAAGATGAACTTAGACCCACCATCTCGTTGAAAGATGGTGACTGGAGGCTGGAGATGGCTCAGGGTTTAAGAGCACTGGCAACTTTTTCAGAGGACTTGGGTTTGGTTCAGCACCTACATGGTGGCTGACAGCAATCTGTAACTCCAGTTCCAGGGGATCTACTGCCCACTTCTAACCTCTGAGGGTACTGCAAACATGTGGTACACTGATATAAAAGGCAGGCAAAACATCCACACATTGAATAAAAATAAAATCTTAGAGAGAAATAGTTACTGGTAGAATGAACTAGCAAACAGTGTAACTACAGATGTGTTTTGATTTACAATGAAGTTAACTTTCAACAAAACCATTATTCTTGCCGGGCAGTGGTGGCGCAC
>LZPO01027465.1:164369-181538 GCA_001675575.1 Neotoma lepida | reverse complement strand
TACAACTTCGCATTTTACTGTTATACTTTTTTACTAAAAACAGAAGTCTCGACGAATGTGGTTTTACTTGGAAAGCACTTGGATGTTTCCTTTTTCTTTTCTTTTTACATTTATTTATATGTACGAGTGTTTTGCCTGCATGTGTGTATATGTACCATGTGCCTGCCTGGTACCCTCAGAGGTCAGTAGACAATGTCTGATCCCCTAGAACTCGACTTACACACAGTTGTGAGTCACAATGTAGGTGCTGGGAACCAAACCTGGGTCCTCTTCAAGAGNAACAAGTACTCTTAACCACTGAGCCATCTCTCTAGCCCCTCACTTGGACATTTTTCAAATTGTCCATTAAATCTACTTTTGGTATACTAATGACTGAATAATTTCAGCTTTTAAGCTTGAGCATACTGTTTCCTTTGGCTCCAAATCACAATCAGCATACACAAGAAAAAAAAGTAAAATTCTGTACCCTGACATCACTTCTAGGTGAAGTTGTCCTGAGACAGTTAAGAAAGCAGGAACATTGAAGAAATTCTCCTCGGGTACCTTTATTTTGCTTGCAGGCTGTAAATAAAAAACACAAGCCACGAAAGGCTATTATGCATTTTGGTTGCTTTTTATAACCACCATGACCCATAGCTAAAAACAATATTGCAGTTAAGCCTATGTAAGGACTGTTTCTTCTCACTAAAATAAAAGGACTGCATATACCTAAAACAGAGCATACCTATGTAGGTATTCTAACCACACAGGAGTTTATCATGGAATTTCAAAACACAATACCCATAGAACATAGGACTTGTTCATGAATTTTTCCCTAAANAGTAATTCTGATTAAGGGTAAACAAAGGCAAGAGATGCTTTATGGATTAAAAACATTAAATATGGCAATTCACATGACCTCTTTAACTTCGACCTACAATTAAGAATTTTTTCAAGGGAGTAGCCTCCGAACAGTGGTTCCCAACCTGTGGGTCATGACTCCCTAGAGGGGTTGCCTAAGACCATAGGAAAACACAGAACAGATACTTACGTTATGATTCATAACAATAGCAAAATTACAGTTATAAAGTAGCAACAAAAATAATTTTGTGGTTGAGGGTTACCACAACATGAGGAACTGTATGGAAAATGAACTCATGTAATCATTTACAAGGTGCAGTAGCACACATCTGTTTCCAGCTACTCAAGGCTGAGGCAAAAGGATGGCTTGTACCCATGAGTGCAGGGGACCTGGGAAATAAAGCTAAACCTGGCCTTAAGAGTGAAAAAAAAGTAATTCTGAATCTCACAAGTTCAAAAACTACTGCCTCAGGGTTATNAATTTAAGGCTTAGGATTGCAATGTTAAATTTATAATTCTAAACAACTATTACTAATAACTAAAATACTGATAGATGAGTCTGTGAACATCAAACAAGGAATTTTATTCAATAAAGCAAAAATGGACAAAGCTAACAGAGGAATGCTGGATTAAGGAAAAAAATTCTTTGCAGCATGTAAAATCAGTAAGTGCTGGCAAAATCAGTAAGCGCTAGCTATGAAGAGATGGCTTAATGGTTAAGATAGAAAGGACCTGCATATGGTTCCCAGAACTGACATCAGACAGCTCAAAACCATCTGTAACTTCAGATCCCAGGGATCCAATGCCNTCTTCTGGCCTCTGTGGGCACCAGATAAACATACGACATATATTCACACAGATCTACACACATATATATTAATGAAAAATAAAAATAAATNTTTAAAATTAGTAAGTCATTAATGGGCAGAATATATAAAATATCTCCTGCCAAGAAAACAAGAAAGAAAATAATCTATTCCCTAAATAGGAAAGTAGATTTGCAGAAAAGCATAGTTAAATGGCTAAGATATATGTGAAGCTCTCAAACTAATCAAGAAATTTAAAAATTNAAATTTAATTTAAAATTAAAATTTAATTTAAATTTAAAAATTTNAAAAAGCAAATTATAAGAAGGCATGCTAACAATACAAGATTGCTAAAAATAAGAAAGTTATATTAAAAAAAATTATATCAAGTACAGGTGAAAATTCTGTGTGGCAGGCAGAACTCGAAGACTGTCCCTATGATTCCAAGATCCTGGCTATTTTCAAATACCAATCCAGTTACTGATGTAAATTGATTTTATAAATTCAATTGAAGTTCCATATCAAACAGCTTAAAAATCCATAGTTTATCTGGGTATAACAAACCTAGTCACATGAGCACTTTAAAAGTCTGAATGAAGAAGCTTTCCCTATTAGCTTCAGAAGTCAGATTTGTAAGACAAGGATGTAAAAGGGCCATTTGCCCTCATAGGGGTCGAGATCCCCAGATTGAGAACCATGGGCATGACATGATGCAGGAACTGCAGTAGACCTATGGAGGCCTTACACATGCTGCCTCAGTCTCTGCGAGTTCATATGAGCTTTGCTCGTGCTGATTTAAAGGACCTTGTTTTCTTGGTGTCCTCCATCCCCTCTAGCTCTTAAATACTCTTTCTGCCTCCTCTTCTTCAGGGTTCCCTGAGCTGAGAGGGATTTGATGAAGACAGCCCATTTAGGGCTGATTGTTCCAAGGTCATATACTCTCTCTGTGTACTTTCTGGCTGTGGGTCTCTGTATTTGTTCCCATATGCTGCAGGAGGAAGCTTCTCTGATGGCGATGGCTGAGCAAGGCACTGACTAATCTATGAGTACAGCACAATGTCATTAGGCGTCGTTTTTATTGCTACCTGGTGTTTTTAGACCAGTAGTTTTTGGTTTTACCCTAGGTCTTGGTCTATCTAGTTTGCCTGCTTGTATATATGCACACTGTGTGTGTGCCTGGTGCCCTTGGGAGGCCAGATAAGGGATTGAGTCTCTTGGAACTGGAGTTATGGATGATGGTGAGCCATTATGTGGTGCTGGGAACTGAATCTGGGTCTTCTCCAGAGCTTAAAGTGCTCTCAGCACCTGAGTCATCTCCTAACTCCCTCCATACTATTGTTATTTAGGAATTTTATACTTTGTTTTAATGTTTAGTTACTCAAGCATTTTTAATCACTGTACTCCTCATGGAGATTTTCTTTCATGTTCTTGCCATTGAAAACTAAACTTGTGTACCACCTCAATTATAGGTACTTTTGCAGAGTACCAGGTCCCATTTCAATTTGTGTTTCTATTGAACGAACATTTATTATAGGGTGTGCTAGGTACTAGGTAGGCTAAATGCTGGATACAGTGGTGAGAAAGAGACAAGGTCCCCAACTTTTTTTAATTTTATGGGTTAACTCAACCAAGTGGAATAATTAATACACAATTTTCAATTTAGGGCTGGGGGTGGGGTGCAGTGAGATGGCTCTGCATATAAAATCACTTGCTTCCAAGTGTGACAGCCTGAGCTCAATCCCTAGAACCTACATGGTGAAAGGAGAGACATGACTCCTGCAAGCACAGGCACACATGTAATAAATAAATAAATGTTAAAAAACAAAAACAAACAAAGACCCTTAAGTAGAACTGTTTGAAAGTGAACATGTCTGGATACTGGTGAAGTCCTTATTGAGTCACCCAGTGATATGCTATCTCAAAAGAACTTACCTCTCCCCAAGCTCTTGCTTCCTCAGGTATACTAAGGAAGTGTGGGTCACAGACTGCTGAAAATACTAACTGATGTCCATTTTAATAGCCCAGGGTGGGGGTGGATGAGCACATGATCCGCAGAAAATGACTCACAGCAGGATGCTGGCCAAGCACCCTGAAAAGCTCATCAAGATCATCACATACGTAGCACAAAGGTCAAAATCCAGAACACTGACAACACTGAATGCTGGAGAAGATGGGAAACAGCAGGCTCCCATTTACCATTAACNGGAAGGCAAAATGGCTCAGCTGCTTTATAACACACTTAATTCCCTACAAAACAAACATATTCTCACCATGAATCAGTGATTGTGTCCCTTTGTATTTATCCAAAAGAGCTGAAAACTTAACGTCCATATTAAAAAGAAAATTGTATAGGGATGTTTACAGCAGCATTACTCATAACTGCCAAAATTGGGAAGCAACTAAGACGTCTTTCAGAAGGTGAATACACTGTGGTACACTCAGCGGATGGAATACTACTCAGTGCTCCAAAGAAATGAACTGTCAATTCCAGGAGAGATTGGGACGAACCTTAAACTACTTCTACAAGTAAAAGAAGGCAATCTGGAAAGGTTTCATATTGGCTGTTTCAACTAAGCCTCGTACTNCACAATTACGTTTTAGTCAACAAAGGACTGCGTGTCCAATNACTGTAACAGGCTGGGCATGGTAGCTCATGTCTATAATCCCAGCTAAGGAAGTTAAGAAATAGGAGTGTAAGGCCAATCTTGGCTAGAGAGTGAGTGTGAAGANAGCCTGAACTACAAGAGACTTATCTTATTTACTTTTCTATTGCTGTGCTAAGATACCACGACCAAGGAGACTTACAAAAGAAGGCATTTAACTTGGGGCTCACTGTTTCAGTGGGTTAGAGTCCACGACCATCATGCCGGGAAGCATGGCAGAAGGAATAGCACTGGAACAGTAGCTGAGCACTTACCTCTGATCCTCAGCAAGTCAGGGAGGGGAGACACATGCAAGCATGCCAATGGACCAGCTAAGTAGAAATGCTGTGGGCTTTTGAAACCTCAAAGCCCGTCATCCCCAGTGACACACACACACACACCTGAAAACATGGATCCCAACAATGAAAGGCTTACATTACTGGGGAGTAATATCCATGTTATATTTTCTTACATGGAAATCTCTGATAAAAACAAAAACCTGAACAACAAGAAACCAAAGATACCAGGCAAGCCACAAGTGTATTTCAGGAAAGACAGGCTCAAGAAGAGNCTGTCCTTCAGGAGACACCAGAAGTGGGCACTGTCATAGGAGAGGCCTCAAGACCTTCCTACTGNACTATAACAGTCTCTAGAAAAAAAATTATCAATCTGTAGGAACAGTTAGCCCAATATCAAGTTCAAAGTATTCTATAAGGGAGATTTTCTCCACAATCTTCAAGGTTACTAATGTCATTCACTCATATGAATGATCAACCATGTGATTCAGACATCAGCCACTTAATTAATACCTACTACTTTTTCATCTATTTTGTAGATTGAGTCTTAGTTTAAGATTTTATTTGGACAAAATCTTGTATTTGGGCAAAAATATATGAAATTAACACAACAAATGATTTTTTAAAGTCCTTCCCGTGCCACTCAGTGACCCAACCAACCCTTCTTGGTTCATATAAAAGTTATTAGAGCAATACAGCTTAACTTAGCCTTTATCACATACAACAGGAAAAAAAAAAAAACTTAGCAAGGTTATCTGCACTATAAGCTAAAAAATAGTGTACAAAGAGACAGAAAACCAAGAATCACCAAACATTTTAAAATGAGTAGAACCAGTGTTTTGTTTTCCTTTTTTTTTTAAATCAAGGTGTAAAACCCTCTGCTTCTTTAAGGATTTCCAAGAAAATATTAAACAAATATTTTGAATTGTCTCCTAGTTATCTGTTCTCACAGCAGAACAAATATAGCTGAGTAGTTTCAGTCTCAAGGGAATAAAATAGAAAAACCCACACAAGTCAGCTGNTTCCATGTAAACTATGCAGCAAGGAGAGCAAGCAGCAGTGAGCTAGCCCTGGAAAAGAACACAGTCAATGTGGAGAGTTTACTTAACCTCCACAGCCATCCAAGCTCTCACACGCCATTTCATTTCCCTTGCCCCTCCCCACTTTGTTGCCTCACCCTCACTATCCCAGAATGGAAAAGTTGAGAATAAAATGGGTAAATAAGAAGCACGGCACAGAAACCTGGAAGGCCTGAAGTCCAAACTGCATACTGCTGCCATGCTTATTCCAATCTGTAATTTCAAGATCATGAAGGAAATGGAAAAATACTACCCATCTGCATGCTCCACACCCTAGAGTGTGTGTGTGTGTGTGTGTTTTAATTTCAACTGAGAGCTTCTGAGAAGGCTAAACCTTCATGATACAGATAGAACAAAGAATGAAAAGACCTGAGCTAGCTATGACTTAGCCACCAATGCTTAAAAACTGGAACATTAAGTGTTCAGGTCAAATGCTGCACACAACCAGTTTTGGGAGAGGGAGGAGGGGAGGGAAGGGGAACTGTGGTTGGTATGTAAAATGAAAAAAAAATTAAAATAAAATATATATAAATATATAAATATATAAATATATATATATATATATATATATGAAATTGTCCTGACAAGTCCTTAGAGTGCATTGTAGAAATAAAAAAGAAACCCAGGGAAACAGGAGCAGCAATAAACTACATTTCACTTTGTTGGGCACGTTATTAACAAGACCTTTCACTACCTAACCACTCCCAGGATGTCCAGTTTCTTTCTATTGCTACAAATGTGTATCTTGGTACACACTGAACTTCTAAAGTAAAAATAATCTTCCTTAAAATGAGGGTCTACTTGCACTCCAGAACACCCATGCTCAGCCCCACGAAAGCTTCCAGCCTGGCAACTATTTGTTGTACAGGAAAGGAAGTTGTGAGTTCCGACTGTTTGTAAACTGTCTGCTTTCCCGCTGAGCATCTGAGAAAGAACAAGAAAAATAAAAGAAATAAGGGCCTGAAACCCTTAAGATCAGATGGTGAGGCTAGGCAAAAAAAAAAGTGAACTAAAAAAAAAGTTTTCCTTTCTTTTTTTTAAGGGGAGAAACAATGTGAATAAAAAAACAAAACAAAAACAAAACAAAACAAAACAAAAAGAAAAAAAAAAAAGGAAAGGACATGAATGCTACTAGGTATGGTGGAGGAGAAAGTTTATTATATTTATAGACATGTGGGAGAGCATAGCCAGAGGACATCTGGGAGAGTCCAAAGTGGATATGACCCTGAGCCATGTGGGGGTGGTGGGAGCCAGAGATGGGAGAGCTAGACCAAGAGGCCAGGAGGGTAAAGAGTAGAGGAAAAAGACCAGGTAACCAAAATGGTTGGATTATACAGGGAAGGGCAGCCTATCCCCTTGGCTGGAGAAGTTTAGGGTAGGGGGTGGGGCATGCCAGCCAGTAGGGCCCTGTAACAGGTAGGGAGTAAGGGATGCANGGAGAACCTGGTGACCAGTGTCTGGCACCTCAGCCATTTGTCCCAGGTTTGAAACCTAACACAATGTTAAACAACAAAACACAGGCTGTGGGTCATCACACTCAATTTTACACTAACTAGGGCAGTACTGAATGTACTTCTCAATCTGATATTTCTTTTTTAAAAATTAGTTTTTTAAAAGTTCTTTAAAATTAAACTAAAAGCATACCAAATTAAATTTTTAAAAAATTAAAATTTGGTTCCATACTCTAACAGCTGATTTGTTAAAATCCAAACCAAAAACAACTCGCCCACAGATTATCTTCACACATCACTGGCATAAATAAATAATGGTAAATTGTCAATGACAATACAAGATCCATGTCTTTTCCACATGTAATTACTATAAGTGCAGTGATTTGAATAAGAGCAGTCCCTCATAGGCTTATTTGAATACTTCACCCCCAGTGTGTGGTGCTATTTGGGAAGGTTATGGAACCTTTAGGAGATGTAGCCCTACTGGAGGCAGTACATCACTGGGGGTGAATTTGAGGGCTGGCAATCTCACCCTTAGCCTCCNCCGCTTCCTGTGTGTGGATGAAAATATGAACATTCAGCTTCCTGCTCCTGCCACCATGCCACGCCTTCCCTGCAATGATGGACTCTATCCTGCTGGAAATGGAAGCTGAAGCAAATCCTTTCTTCTTTANGTGGCTTTTTGTCAGGATATTTTCCAACAGCAACACAAAGGTAACTAATACAATGCTAAACCTAAAGTCACCTGTACAAAATAATGAGAATATAGTACGATTCATTGAAACATAACTGGTAACAGTAAAAGAGTGGAAACAATCAAAATTCCACCAGTAAATAATAACTCCAATGGGCTAAAGTGCATGTGATAATACTCTGGAACAGTAAGCGGCCTTACAGGAATAAGGTGGATTCTTAGAAAGAGCAGTAGGAACTACTAATAAATGAAGGAAACAGATACAGTGCATTGAAAACAGTATTATTTGGGTAGTAAACAGAGATATAAAAAGACATATCTATCCTTGTATGAGTACAGAATCCCTCTGACTTAGCACAAAAGAAATACTCAGTATCATCATCATCATCATCTTTTTCCACTGGGTGGTTCTAAAGTCTGAGCTCTGTAAGTGATGTCATTTCCCAACGTCAAAATGCTAGACCTCTTTGAGGAAAGGAGAATCAGGGATCTGGGAAGCAGGTGTATTTTAGGAGATGGTACAAATTTTAGAAAATGGAAATTAGCTAGAGGAGTCACTGGGAGGGGGTATGTCTTTGAAGCTTATACCTGGTTCCTTCCTCCCCATTATGGGGTGAATAGCCCCTGCCACATGCTCCCAAACCCCCGATGTTCTGCTCCTCCAAGGGCTCAGGACCAGTGGGGCTGAGAACTGTGAAGTGAAGTCTCTGAAACCATGGGCTAAAATAAATTCTTCCTTTTCTTAAAACTGGCTTCTGTGCCAGGCCTAGTGGCAGATATCTGCAACCCTAGCACTTGGGATGTGGAGACAGGAGGATCAAGAGTTTAAAGTCATTCATCCTCAGCTACAGTTTGTTTAAGTTCAGCCCAGGACACATGAAACTGTGTCTTAAAACATTACACATTAAAAAATGTTTTCTTAGCCNGGTGGTGGTGGNNCACGCCTTTAATCCCAGCACTCAGGAGGCAGAGGCAGGCNGATCTCTGTAAGTTCAAGGCCAGCCTGGTCTACAAAGTAAGTTCCAGGACAGGCTCCAAAGCTATAGAGAAACCCTGTCTCAATTAAAAAAACAAAAACAAAAACAAAAACAAATTTTTTTTTCCCTTATGTGCTCTGGTCAGAATGAGATTAAACTAACTACACACATGTATAGAATCAAATTTCAAATATAGGAGAGTAAGGTTTGTGTCTGGAGTAAACTTTATTGTGAATCTATCTTCCTAGATCTGTCCTAGGGTCAAGTCTTGTCCCCCACACAAAAACAGGAACTCCTTGAGTGGAGAAATGGTTTGGTGATTTAGAGTACTTCCTGCTCCTACAGAGGACTCATGTTTAGTCCCCAGCACCCACACAGGGTGACTCACAACTACCTCTAACTCTAGTTCCAGAAGATCTAGTGGGCTCTTCTGGACTCTAAGTGGTGTGCATACACACACCTGGAAAAAAAAAGACCTTCATAACAGAATAGCCATCTTCTACATGAAAGTTCTAAAAGCTAAAGTCACCATTAGAAAATAAATATCAACAAAAGTATTTACATGGTCCAGGTAGTACAGGACACTCTTCTTCCTTACGGAATTATATAATCTAAAAAAATTTTCAAGAACTGAATGTTAAAGTAAGCCAAAGCAATTGAATACAAGTCAGGGAGGGGAAATCTAATGTTAGATTTTCTTTCAGAAGAGGGCTGACCTGGGTTAGCTCACTTGCCATCTATAAATTTAAAAGAAAATAGGTTAAGAGTAATTAAAAAGTAAAGGTATCAAACAGTCCTAGAGAGATGGCTCAGGGGCCACAGGTTCAATTATCAGAACCTACATGGCAGCTCACAACCATCTGTAACTCCATTTCAGGGGATCTGATGTCCTCTTCTGACCTCCCTGGGCAACAGGCATTCAAGTGCTGCATAGATATACATGCAGGCAAAATATCCATATACATAAATTTAAAAAAAAAATCAAGCAGAACCCAGATGAGATGGGGCATAAAAATGTAATCATGACATTTTATAACCACCAAAATTTCTAATGATCAATAACATCTTTTTATTCTAGAAAGCGCAACACTTGGGAAAGCAGAATGCTATTGTCAGCCTGCTTATGCAACTTTTTGATTAAATTTTCCTGTGTGTTAGTTCTTATAGCCTTTAAGTATGACAATATTCACCTTCTATAAGCCAGAAAACTGAGGATCATTATAGGAAGAAAGTGAGTAACCTTTTTCTCTCCCTTAGTTCTTGAACGATTGTGGGAAGCTCTTTCGACCCATTCCTCAGTGAAGCATTAAGGTTTCTCTAGAAATTCCAAGAATGTGTAGCAAACAAAGAAAGATCTATTTAAAACAACCTACCAAAAGTTAGTATGAACAGAGGAGCCTGGAGTGTTTGCACTAGAGATCACTCCTGTTCACCCCTCCTCAGAGCTTAGAATGGCAGAAACTCGAGCTAAACCAGTTTCCCAACCTTCCTAATGCTGAGACCCTTTAATACAGTTCCTCATGCTGTGGTGACCCCCAACCATAACATTATTTCATTGTTACTTTATAACTGTAATTTTGCTACAATTATAAACCATAAATATCTGATATGTCACCCTGCAATTCACAGGCTGAGAACCACTGACCTACACTGATACACCCAAAACCATATGCCTGTTTGCCCTGTAGGTCCCATCCAGGTGGAATGTGGACTCCAGGCCAGGTGAGNCAAGCCCAGGACACCTGGAGCTGCTGTTCCCCTCAGAACTCAGTTTCTAAATGAGGAAGTTACTCAGAGTCATCTTTGTCTTTGCCTCTAGCACTAGAACCCCGGCTCCAAGATCTTGTCTCTGAAGAGAAGCAGGCCATAAAGGACCAGTCCAGATCTGTCCCCAAAGGCAGTGATGTGCAATAATCTATGGCAAAGTTCACGCAGAAGAGTGCTCTCCAAAAGGGTGGTGATTGCAGTAAGAGGCGACAGGAGACTGGCAGATTCACTGAGCAGAAGGCTAAACTGCAGATCNATTAGTGTGCTGGAAAGACACTGGGGAAGCTGGCTGGGAACAGGCCTTCTGAGGTCAGAGCAAATTTACATGCTGACCGTGAGAATGATCCCCATACAGGAGCCTAAATCTGACTGAATCGTTTTTTGATGCAATTTATGGCCCATGACTTGGCTGAAAATAATAAAGCAATGAGTCTGTGGTCAGGGGAAGAGGCAACCAAAGAAAGCCCTGCCCAAGTTAGCAAGGGCCAAGTCTGTAACGTGGGCATACTCAGGGCCTTAAGGGTACAGTCGGTCTTCACACTGCTGGGGAAGGAGTAAGGGAGCGAGGTAGACAAGCTCACATCTCTAGAATATGTAAAAGAACCCCTACAACCCAACTGACTACAAAATGACAAACAAAAACAATTTCAAAGTGGTCAAAGGGTTTATATACACGAATATTCAATTCATGTGGGAAAAGTCGCTCACCATCCTTAGTAATTGAGACAATGCAAATTAAAGCCACAATGAGCTAGCACTTCACACACCAGGAGAACTATGACCAAAGAGACTGAAAATAACACATGTAGGTAAGGATGTAGTGAAACTGGAGCCCCCTTAACAGTGCTGGTGGCAATATAATTTACAGCCACCTTGGAAAGTACTGTGACAGGCTTTGAAATGTTGAACAGAAAGTTACCAAATCCGAAAGATATGAAATGTTCATCCCCACAAAAAATTTGCACTCATCTTCTCTTTAGTATTACTCATACTACCCACAAAGCAGATGGCAACAGAAATGTCCATCAAATGATAGCTGGATAAACAATGTAGGGACACCCACACACTAGAATATGTACTGGATATAAAAACTGAAGTACCAATACATGTTACAACACGGATGAACCTCAAATACTACAACAAATGAAAAGACACTACATTTTATGAGCCCGTTGACATTAAATATTTCAGGAGAAGCAAGTCTATACAAAGGAGATTAGCAGGAGCTACAAGCAGGAATGGGAAAAGGCTGCTAATGAGTTCTGGATTTGTTTTTAGGGTGATAAAAATGCCCTCATACTAAAACACAGTAACTGACTGGAGAACTCAGCTAAGACACTAAAAACAATAAAACTATTTTTAAGTGAGTAAATTTAATGGTATGTGAAACATGTCTCAAAAAGTGCTCTTATTTTGTTTGAGAGACAGGGTCTCACGTACCTCAGTCTGTCCTCAAACTTGCTATACAGTGAGGATGACTTTAAACAGATCCTTCTGCCTCCATCTGGACTGAGCCCAGGACTCTGTGTTTGCTAAATGAGAATTCTCCAACTAAACTATCTTCCTAGTAACAATGAAACATTTTTAAAATACACACACACACACACACACACACACACACACACACACACCTCTGCTCTTTTTCCTCATTCCTAAAACTATCCAACTTTATCCTCTGTAATTCCTCAATAGGCACCTTCTCACACGTTTACTTGGAGTCTAATAAAAGCCCCCACTCAGATCAAAAAATTCTCTAAGTCTTCTCACACTGTTCCTTTTCCCTGGAACACCTTCCTGAGGCACAGTCAAGTCACATATTCATTTAAGAACTTTCTTTAAGATTTATTTTTCATTTATGTGTGTGTAAAGTGTATATATACCACCTGAATGCAGAAAACCACAAGGCCAGAAAAGGGAGTTGGAGTTACAGGCAGTTGCAAGCTACCATGTAGGTACGGGAACTGAACGTGGGTCTTCTGCCAGACAACTAAGGACTCTTAACTGCTGGGCCATCTCTTTAGACCCTGAAGCTTTTTCCATCTTCTCAATCATTACTGACTAATTTTGCCTGAGATTCCCTATCATCTATAATCAGTAATACTGTGATCTCAACTGGATATATAAAACAGTTTCACCCCATTCTCCAATCCACTTTGAGTGTGCCCTTGCCTCTAATTCATGCCTTAATCTCTGTTATCTTTTCAGAGACAAACCATAGATGCTTCTGGACTTACAGTGGGATTGCATCCTGATAAGTCCCTCATCAACTGAAAATATTAACTATTGAAAAATACATTTAATATATCTAACCCATTGAACATTATGGCTCAGCGACATACCACACTGAAGTGTTGGACTATCAAGGAGTGTGGGGCTGACTGGTAGTTGTAGCTTGCTTGCTACTGCCCAACAGCATGAGAAAATATTCCTACCACATATTACTAGGCCAGAAAAAGGTTAAATTTCCGAATATGGTTTCTGGGCTGAGGGTTCAGTGGTAGAGTGCTTCCGTTTACCATGTTCAGGGATTTAGGTTTAATTCCTAGCAAGGCAAAACCAAAGTTATATTTCTGTTGAAATATATTTCTGCTTATCACTTTTTGCACCTGAAAAATCCCAAACTGATCCATCCTAAACTGGGGACCATCCCCGGATGCTCCAGAATTGTGAAGATCAAATACAATTTTGAATTCAGCTGGAACACTGTGACCAAACAGGAAAAAGATATAAACACATAGTGTAAAATAAATATCAAGGATGAATAAAAAACATGCTCCTTCCTTCATCACTTCCTGCCAACTTACCAGTTTACAGGCCAGAACCTCAACTACATCATCACATCCTTTGCAATATTTAACACAGCATCTTGAACACAGATGGTATCAAATGTGTGCTGAATAACAAATGAATGCCTTGAATACAACTTCTTACATATGTATGTAATAGTCCCTAAANCTTAACAAATATCCAANTCTTAAAACTTTGATAGAGAAAATGGAGAAGACAGAAAGAAAACTAAACTAAAACAATAGAGCATGCACTCATTTCTCAATTAAGTACTGGAAGTGCATATTCTTACTTTGATTTTTCAAGGTGACTCAATGTTGCCCTCAAACTGGTGTGTACTATGTATTATTATCTTTAAATGCTTAGGGATATTTTAATACTATCAAGGGCGGCAGGGGCGGGGGGTAGGGCACTCATTAAAAAAAAGCAAGAATTTAAATACCAAAGGCCACTCCCTTTTAAGATTTGCACCATAAGCTTGAACAAGTAGCTAGGAGACTAACAATGAATCCTGCAAGGACAGGGTGATGTAAGGTGAGTCTGGGGAGTTCTTCCAAACAACAGAGGGTTTGCAGGTCACATCTTAGCAGCTGAACTTCTTCTGCAAGTAATGGAGACAGCAAGTCATACATAGCACATGCACTACAGACTGATGAAATCTGGTCTGCTAGACTGTGGGAATATAACATCAGTGAAATCGAGAGCATGTCTTTAGGGTACTCTATAGTCAAGTCTAATTCCACTATGTATAAGTCCTGTATCTGGTCCTGAAATAATATATATGAGCACAGAACACTTCTCATTTGTTTAGCTTTAGGAATATATTTTCCTCTTCTTAGTCATACTCATCTGATAACTTGCCTTCTTGAGCTATTTGCAGGTCAGAAGACACATGATGTCATCTACCAGATCTGCTTAAGGATTTCCCTGGTAGCAAGTCAGTTATCTCCAAATGTAACATTAAAGTTCAAGAAAGACAGTTTTTAACTTGTCTGAGTTCCTTTAAAAATTTCCTTTTTATTTGGAACAATTGTTTTAATCCTCACCCTTTTAAACTATTAAGTGGTCTAGATTAAGGAATTATGATGTGTATTTAAGGCGGATAATTTTTCTTCAGTTCACACTCAGAATACTAAGAAGGAAAGGAAAAGAACAACTAGAAGACTATTTTTAAGAATACTGTTGTTTTTTTATTTGCTGCTTTCTCTGAATTCTAACACTTCCACTTCAAATGCTCAACAAGTTTTTTTTGTTTTTTTTGTTTTTTTGTTTTGTTTTGTTTTGTTTTGTTTTTCGAGACAGGGTTTCTCTGTGTAGCTTTGGCGCCTTTCCTGGAACTCACTCGGTAGCCCAGGCTGGCCTCGAACTCACAGAGATCCGCCTGCCTCTGCCTCCCGAGTGCTGGGATTACAGGCGTGCGCCACCACCACCCGGCTGTTTTTTTTTTTTTTTTAAGTACTGGCATTATAGGAACACTATACCTCCCTTGGCTCTCAAGTCATTTTTATTTTGCTTTTTCCAAAAAGCTAATTATAGCCGAGTGGTGGTGGTACATACCTATAATCCCAGCACTCAGGAGGCAGAGGCAGTTCCAGGACAGCCAGAGCTATACAGAGAAACCCTGTCTCGAAAAACAAACAACAAAAAAAACAAAAAGCTAATTATCATCAAAATTTCTTCAACTTCTGTATGAAGGACATTTAATTCTTATTCTTAATAATGACTTAAATAGGTCAAGATAACTTCTTACAGTGAACTTCAATAGGTCAAGATAACTTTACTTACAGTGACTACTTTGTTTTATAACATCAAGAGAAAGCACTGCTAGCAGGAGTCAGAAAGTACTGAAGCAGAGAAAGTAAATCTTGTCAGGTGATAGAATCAAACAAATGTATAAAAAAGCATCTTTTAGGAATAAAAAAAGTCAGTAAATAAACAACAGAAACACAAATGTACGAGTCAACAACATACAGTTCTCCGTGTCCATTAATCTATGATTAAATAATGATTTGGAACAGCTAAGCTGCGAAGTGAATGGCTTTCAACTGCTTGCAAGTAAGAAAAGTTGGTTGAGTATTTTATTTCATTTTACTTTGTCTTGCTATGCCCTAAAATGCACAATGCTCTTGCTTTAGTCATCTGAGTATTGGAATTACATGAATGTAATTACAAGCATGGCATGTTCTGATAATGTATTATTATTTTTACCTGTAATATGGCAGGCTTACAGTGTCTGGCATATACTAGGACTCAGAAGATAACTATTAAGGAAATAATTAAACTTGGGGCTGGAGAGAGAGCTCAGTGGTCAGAGTGCTCACTGCTCTTGCAGAGAAGGAAGATTTAGTTAACAGCACCTACATGAAAGCTCACATGGATCTGTAAGTCCAGTTCCAGGGTATCCGGAGCTCTTTCTTGTTTGGCTTCCACAGGTATCAGGCATGCAGGAGGTACATATACATACATGAAGGCAACACTCATACACATAAGATACAAATAAATCTTCCAAAAATAAATAAACTAAAGGTATTTACATCTTAAAAAGAACAATAAGACAAGAGAAAAACAAAGCGAAAGGATATAACCAGGAAGAGGTCAAAGCATCGTTACTTGCTTTGATTCTATACGTTAGAAATGTGTTAGTTACTTTTCAGTTGCTGTAGTAAAACAGCAGCACAACAACAAAATGATTCATGGGAGAGAGAGTTTATTTTGGCTTTTGATTCCAGAGGGCTGAGAATCCATTTTGATGGGAAAGCATGGCAGCACGCAGTAGGAGCAGAAGCTGAGAGACCACATCTTTTACCATAAACACAGAGAAAAGGAGCCAGAAGCTAGGCAAGGCTATTCATTCTCAAAGCCCACCCCCAGTGACGTACTTCCTCCAGCAAGGCCACACCTCCCATGCTCTCCAGATAGGGTCACCAACAGGGGAGCAAGTGTTCAAAGGCCTGAGCCTAAGGGAACATTTCTCATTTTAATCACCACAAAGATCCTAACGACTACCAGAAGACTCTTAGATATGATAAACACTTTCAGCAAAGTGCCAGGCTACAAAACTAACATACAAAACCCCAAATCCTTCCTATATATCAATGACAAATACTGAAAACTAAATCAGGGAAACAATCCTATTCACAATTGCCTTAAAAAAAAAATAAAAACAAACAGAAACCCTTGGAACAAACCTAAGATGAAATTAAAGATAACAATGAAAGACACCAGAAGGTAGAAAGACTTTCCACATTCATTGATTAGAAGTAATATTGTGAAAATGACTATTGTACCAAAATCAATCTATAGTCAATGAAATCCTCATAAAAATCCCAATGCCATTCTTTACTGAAATAGATAAAATACCCTTGAGGTTCATATGGAAGCACAAAAGATGCCAGGTAGCCAAGCAACCCTGAGCAGAGAGAATACTGGGGAACAGAGAAGATGGCTCAGTTAACAATGTGTCTGATGTGCAAGCACGAGGACCTGAGTTTGGATACCTAGAACCTACCCAAAAGCTAGGGACAGTGTACATATCTGTAACCTCAGCTCTGGAAGGGGATGATAGGCAGGTACATTCCTGAAACTCACTGGCCAGCTGGCTAGCAAAATCGATGAGCTCCAGGCTTAGTGAGAGACCTTGTCTTAAAAATTAGATGGAAAGAGATGGAAGAAGACACCTGATGATGACCTCTGGCCTCCACATGCCACAAATATGTACACACAATATACCTCTACACACACATGAATGCTGTTAAAACTATCACTCACTTTACTTGATTTCAAGTTATGCTTTAGAGTCATAGCTATTAACTAATAAAATCAGCATAGAA
>LZPO01027465.1:144536-159031 GCA_001675575.1 Neotoma lepida | reverse complement strand
AGACAGTACGGTGCTCCACTGCAGCCTTCGGAGGCATCGTCATCGGAGGACACTCCTGACATTCACAAGGACAGTCTTTTCTGTTGCCACACCCGAGGAGCACAGGAAATATGTTTTCCATTCTAGATAAACCCAGAGGAAAATCTTCAGTTATGTGAGGAACTTGGCTCTTCTAAATGATTTAGCCTTGAGGATTCTAGTAGCTGAGTTTTAGAACACAAGAGTAATCTATGAGTAAATCAAGTTATACACACTGTGCATATGTGACTGTGTGTTTTTAATTTTCATTTTTAAAGTTAGAGTCTCATGTAACCCAGGCTTGTCTCAAACTTGCTAATGCAGTCGAAGATGACTTGAACTCCTGATTTTCCTGCCTCTAGCTCATGAATGCTAGGATTACAGGCATCCACCCCCACCATGCCCTGTTTTATGTGGTGCTGAAGATCAAGCCCAGGGCTTTGTGGAAACTAGGTCAGTACTCTACCAACAGAGCTATAGCCTCATCCCCTCCACAAAATAATTTTTGATATTCAACCCAA
Source organism: Neotoma lepida (assembly GCA_001675575.1). NCBI lineage: Eukaryota > Metazoa > Chordata > Mammalia > Rodentia > Cricetidae > Neotoma > Neotoma lepida. The sequence continues at coordinate 158,492 of LZPO01027465.1, read as the reverse complement.
AAGATAACTCTATACTGTTATAATATCCTAGCTTAAAATACTATTCAAATCCCTAGTGTTTACTACATTAATAAATGTTTGATACATCTGGAATTTATTTTTGATATCTTTTAAGGAGCCTACAGTAATAAATCTAAGAAACAATATCAAATACTAGGTAATATGTAATCCTTATTTATAAGTACAACAATAAACTTTTTGTTGATTCTTGAGACACAGTCTTTCTTACTATGTAGCCCTGGCTGAGGTGGTCATCACTAACTACAACTTCTGGCAGTCTTCCTGTCTCAGTGTCCTGAGTACTGGGATTATAGCCAGGAACTAGCACACTCTGGTTCTAGTGACTTCTTGAAAAACGAAATCCTAATTGTCATGTACACGGGCAGACACCACAGAATGAAACATCAGCACTATATGTTTTAAATATGATTAGAAGTTTAAAAGGCTAGAGAGGTTCAGCATTAAGAGCATGCTTGTTCTTCCAGAGGACCCGGGTTTAAGTCACAGCACCCACATGGTGGCTTACAATCATCCATTAACTCCAGTTCCCAGGGATCTGAAGTCCTCTCTGGCATACACGGGCCTCAGAATACATGTGTGACACAGACATACTTCCACGCAAAACACCCATACACATAAAATATGTTTTTTAAAAAACTAAAAAGTAAATTTACACTAAAAAGTGTCTTGACTTTATAACTACTATATTAACACTAAAATTTTCAACCACGTTTATAATTTTTATTTCATTTTAACTACTTTCTTATTTCAGATTTTATACTTTGCGCTATATTTAAATTGTTTTCATATTTGTAAAAGCTCGAAATAATAAATATATAAAAGGAGATAAAGTTCACTTGTCAATGTATTGCCACCATCTAGTGGCCAAAAAGGTATAAAACTGCTTCAGAATTAAAGCAGGCCCATTTTCTCAGTTGTTGAAAGTCAGGAGGGGAACAAAAAAAAAATAAAACAAAACCCTTTATTTTCATCTCTAAAGAGATTCTGTATTTGTATGGGCCAAGTACTACTAAAAGTTCATACGGAAGGTGAATAAAGAAATTCGTGAGATAACGTGTAAATGGCCCTTTCAAACTACAACTGGANAAAACTGCACACTCTAATGTGTCCTCCCCGATTTAAGGCTGTGCTGCTCTTTGGTAGTCTTTCAGAAGTGGCCTCCAGCAGACCCTTCCGAAAGCATGAAGTCTCCTGGTGAAGCAGAACAGACTGAAACCACATGCACTCAGATACCCCCCAGGGGACGGCCACACTGCTGCACTGCCTCTGTAAACTAGCAGAGTCTGAAGAGGTGACATGGGAAAACAGCATGGGCGTTACCTGCTGGATGTCACTGGCCTTTGGTGGCTTCCCACTGATATGACCAAAATCCAGAAACAGAGATTGGATTTACCCTCTTATCTGAACAAGCACAAAACAAATACAATAAAAACAGGAAGCAAACCATATGAAACAATGATTTTCAAGATACTAGACATCAAACAAAGGCAGTGAGTGATCTGTGGGTCACAAGAAACAAACATGGTGAACACTACAAGGCTCCAGCTTACTACAGTGAGATCCTTCTGGACACAGCACAGGAAGGAGGAAGTAAGGTGGAGCCCTTACTTCCCTAATTGAGGACAAACTGTCATGAGTCTGAAGAAACCAAAGTGGCTACAGTCACAGGCCAGAATATCAGAAAGGTGAGAACAGAGGTGTGGTACAGAACTGATCTGTACACAAATGAAAGAAACTATCCAAAGTTGAGGAAAGAATAATCCAAAGAGATTAGCAGAGACAGGGTCTGGTATTTGCATGTTGGTTGGATGTTCCCACAACTAGACTGGGAAATCTTACAATTCACAAGGGACTAGGTAGAATATTCAGGGAGGCTTGGCCTAGACCATTAGGAATAACCCGCACTACACTGAGTACTCTTCTAGACATGATAGGCAAAAACTGTTGTGAAATAATCTTTTTGTACACTGTGAAGATTTGTCACTGATTGGTTTAATAAAATGCTGAACAGCTAATAGCTAGGCAGGATTTTAGGGGCAGAGAGAACGCTGGGAAGAAGGAGGCAGAGTCACCAGCCAGATGCAGAGGAAGCAAGACATACAGGATGAGAAGTAAAAGCCACGAGCCACATGGCACCATGTAGATGAATAGAAATGGGTTAATTTAAGTTATAAGAGCTAGTTAGAAACAAGCCTAAGCTATTGGCCAAGCTTTCATAATTAATAATAAGTTTCTATGTTGTGATTTGGGAGCTGGCTGGTGGAACAGTCTGACAAAGACTCGCTACAAAAAACAGAAGACCAAAAAAAGTATTGAAACATTTTCAAGTAATTTAATGGTATACCAACCAGAACAGAGCTTGAGAATCTTTATAAATATCTTGTACTCACAAGGTAAAACTCGTAACATTAGGTATCAATTGAAAATCAGAAGGTATACAAAGAGGCAGGAAAACATAACCCAAAACAAATTAATCAAAACTAACCTATAAGTGACAAATATACTAGGCACTAGACATACATAAAGTACATAGTTTTAAAACTAGGCTTGTATTTGAAAAATTAAGTAGGCATGAAAGACATAAAAACCAGGGTGAGGTGATGTAAGCCTGTAATTCCAGCTACTTAGGAGACTGAGGTAGGAGTATCACAAGTTCAAGGCCAGCCTGGGCAACTTAGTGAGCCTCAGTCTCAAACAAACAAGGGTTAGGAATGGACCTTTTGCGACGAGTGCACTTTCCAAGCATGTTTGCAGCCCTGGGTTCAATGGGCTATGTGATATCATTAAGAGTTCTAATACAGACATAATCTCAGGGACAACAAAAAATATTTAAAGAAAAGATGGCTAAAAAACCCTCCAGAAAAAAACAAACAAACAAACAACCTTCAGGAGCAGGGCACAGTGATACACGGTTAACTAGTAAGGGGACTAAAATCAGGAGAATTACAAATGCCAGGAAAGCCTCAGCAACACAGCAAATAAAAAACAAAACCAAAAAAGCTCAAGTTGATAAAAATGACAAACTCCTGTATCTAAGAAACTTAACCAACCCTAAAAAAGAAAAGAAGAAAACTATGATAAAACACATCATAACTGATTTTATAAAAACCAGAGATAAGGAGAAGCCAAAGAAAAAAGGTATTATTCAGAGGAACCAAGAGAAAGACAACATCAAATCTCATTGGAAACCTGAGAAGGCANAGTGGCAATTTTAAAGACTCTGGACTCATGTCTGTTACCCAAGTACTTGGGAAGTTGGGGCAAGAAGAGCTTGAGTTTGAGGCTATCTGGGCTATATGTGACTTCAAGAGAAGCCTTGCCTATTTAACAAGACCTCATGGCTCAGTGGTTAAGAGCACTGCCTGCTATTCCGGAGGACCCAGGTTCAATTCCCAGCACCCACATGTGGCTCACAGCTGTCTGTAACTCCAGTTCCACAGTAATCTGACACCCTCTTCTGGCTTCCACAGGCACCAGGAATGCACATAGTACACCTACATCCATGCATACAAAATACCCATACACAAAGAAATAAAAGCAAAAGTCTATCAACTTGTAATTCTATATCCACAGAAAGTATTTTCAAAAATGAAGGTGAAACAAGAGCTATTACAGATATACAAACTTTCGGGATCACAGATGTATTTCCTACTTTCCTTGTGGTGATGCTTTCAGGGAGGGGTACAGTCATGTCAAAACTCATCAGACCATACACTTTCAATATGCACAGTATCACATGCAAGCTACTCCTCAATAATGCTATTAAACCACACTCAAGAAAAGGAGAAAATGGAGANGATAGATATGCATGTCTGTGACATCTAGTTCTTTGTAAGATAAAGGGTGTTTAGAACAAATAAGATATTTCAGGCAAATGTTCCAGGCTTACAATGATTCAAATTCTACATTAAAAAGCACACACGGAAGCAGAGCACCTTACCTTAAAGTAGGAATGGATAGCAGCTGTGGCTTCACTGCGAACCCGCAATATTGANCCCAGAGCATTAGTCCTACACCTCAGGTGAGGATACTGTCTTAGGTACTCCAGGGGATGCCTCTCCTTATATTTTATAGGGAACACCTGACAAAAACATGGGGGAAATTTAGAAGGAAAAAAAAAAAGCTACCAAACAAACAATAAAAGCCATTTTACAAACCAGTTTCCAGAGTGTTTCTTGAAACAGTAGTGCTTTGGGACAAAACTAAGATGCTTTCCTTATTACTAAAAAAAAAAAAAAAAAAAAAAATTACACATATTTTCATGTGCACACGTCTGCACACACACACATGTTCAGAGATCAGAGAATGACTTGGAGTTGGTTCTCTCCTTCCACCATGCAGGTCCAAGGACTCAAACTTCAGATCATCAAGCTTGGAGATGATCACCTTTATCTGCTGAGCCATCTTCTTTATTTCTTAATAGAATGTATTGTAGCCCAATTACTTCTACCAGGTAAACAGAACGGTCGGGTGGAGTGCGGGAGACACCGGGTTAAAGCCACCTTCACTACTTAGTAGCCAGTTACTTAATGTCACTGAGGCTCACCCGTTATTTACTAAGTTTCTATCCATTAGCTGTCAGTTTCTTACAACTACAGGGGTTAGCATGTTAACTATTCAAAATCATTCACTCTGGCACATGAGTTCAAAACATTACAGACATAAAAAGCTATTCCTAACATCATACACACACAGTTGATATTTAACTTCTCCCCAATGTCTTGAAGCCACAAGCATAATTGATTAGGGTTGCTTATTGTTTATCAACTTTTGCTGGTCTCTAACGGCATGAGGGAGACACCACAGCTTTCTTTTATTTAGCACAGTACTGAAGATTTGGAAAAAATTAAAGGAAATTATGGCTCCAACTTGAGATATCTCCAACCTACCCACACTCACACTACAAAATTAAGAAGACATCCATCTTTTCAAACAAAATCTGAAGTTTCAATTGAAAAGATAACAGCAAAGTTTACAAAGAACAGCACTGGCAGACTGCTTCTAGTCTCCTCTGTTCTTTAGGTCTTGGGCATATATTTCTTTTTGTGTTGTATAGAAACAAATATCATACTTACTAAAGGTAAACTGTGGCTCCATTAGTAGAGATTCAGAATGCTCTCCTGTCTGGAACCATTAAGTAACTCTCAGTTGGGGCTAGGGATGTACTGCTTACCCAAAGCAGGGTCTGGGGTTTGATTCTCAGCACCACTAAGGCAGGGGGCAGAGAATACAATCCATTTACATGCTGGAGGTCTTAGATTTGAGATTAGGAACAATAAGAGTTTAAAATAAACAACACTAAACCAAAAGTATAAAAACAACAGAAGCCAAGGGACAATAATTTTGCTCATTAAATATTTAAAAGTATAGCAAAAGCAAGAAGCCAAATGGCTAGAAGATAAACTTCAGATGTGACAGGTACCAGAGATGCACAGAGTAATTAATACTTGGCTCCGAGAAGATGAAGCAGTCATTATAATGCTACTTCTCACTAGGCTCAGTGGTCTGTTTCAGTGATCAGGGAAGTCACAAATGAAACTGTTCTAAGTGCCATCTTCTCAAATGACTTAAATAGACCACTAATGGTTTAGATTAGGGACCTAAACAGTCCCTCCAAATTATCAGGAAACATACCTTGGCTTCACAATTTCCAATAACCTCAATTTTTTCTGCCTTCAGTTCCACGTTTTGCCTTTTGGATTGACTTCTGACCAGCTGCCCTTGGACTTGCACCGAACTCCCAAAAGTCAATTCTCTATAGTAACAAAAAACTAGGATCAGAAAAGATACTATATATAGCCTTCATTTCAATTAAAATCTTGCTGAAGTATATAATGTCAAAAGACTTTATCCTTAGTTAAGTTAATCTGCCGACGCTCTCTTGTACCAAGACTCTAAAAACAAATTCTGTGAGTGTTAAAATGGGAACAAAGGGAGTTAAAAATTTGCTCAAGTATTAGAACTAAGAAATTATATAACTATTATTATCTTTGGGGGGGGGGATAGACCTAGAAATCACTATATAGACCATGCTGGCATGAAACTCACAGAGATCCACCTGCCTCTGCCTCCAAAGTGCTGGGATTAAAGGTGTGTGCCATCAGGCCTATCATGTCTTCTTACCAGTTACTTTAAGATGGCAGGCTGTGTGTAAAGTCTGGGGCTAGAGCCTATTGCCTGGCTGATGGCACTACACCAATGCCAATGCCATCCTGCTTTGTGACACCCAGAGGTATCACAAGATGCTAACAATGGGAAAGGGAGGGACATGAGAATTTTTAGTACTTCTTTCCACATGTAGGTTGTTTTGTGGTTGCTTGTTTTTATTTAAGAGGAGGTCCCATACACAGCCCAAGCTGGAACTCACTCTGTAGCCCAGGCTGGTCTCAAACTCAAAACTTTCCTCCTCAGCTGCCCAAGGGCTGGGATTATACATATGTGCCAATATGCCTAGCTTAAATTGTATTTATTTTTTAGTTGGTTGATGACATGAGTACAAAGACAGTACCCTCTGGTTAATGAATTTATGTTCTAGTTCAAGTTTACTCACAAATTAATTGCATGACTGCCATAGAAAGAAACATGCACCCATTTGTTTTAAGAATCACTTATTAGGAAGGAAGCTAGACTAAATGATTGCATATCTTTGCTAATTCTAATATTTTATAGTCATAATATTTTAAGAAAGAGAAACTGAGCGAGGGGTGGTGGTGGTGGTGCACACCTTTAATCTCAGTACTTGGGAGGCAAAGACAGGCCTTTGAGTTTGAGGCCAGCCTGGTCTACAGAGTGAGTTCCAGGACAGTCAGAGCAAAACCCTGTCTCGAATAAAAAGGGTGGGGGAGGGCACTGGAGAGATGTCTGAGGGGGTAAAATCACACAAGGCTGATAACCTGAGTTGTCATATAACCCAGAACCCACATAAAAGCCACACACAATAGTGCAAGTGTCTATAATCTCAGCACACCCCTAAGGGGAGACAGGATACAGAGAAAGACCCAGAAGTTCTTGGGCCAGCCTGCCTGCTTAAGGCAGGAGCAAAAACACCGTCTCCAACAAGGTGAAGGGAAACATAGGACTGACACCCAAAGGTTGTCTTCTCAGCTCTACACACACATGTGTGCTCATGAGAGAGACACATACAAATTTTAAAATAAAAAAGTCCTTTAAAAACAATTAGTAAATGCCTACCTTAATAATGTGTACTTAAAAGTTATAATAGAGTAATATATTAAATAAATGTGTCAGGAGATTCCCCCATCCAGTTTTATTTGCTTGCTACATTTAATATATGGTATTTCCTTTTGACATTTAGTCATATGTAAATGTATACATGTAAAACTGTTCACTACTATATCTGGTGGAGAAATGAAACAGGTATACTTTGGCTGGTGACTATAGGCTATTTTGAGATTGTCTTGAATTTTCCTGTAAGGGCTCTTGCAGCTATCTCAAAGGTAGGTAGTCATCTCCAGAACTCAGGTGAAAGAGACCCCTGCAACTGCTATTCTCACAGATCTCATCAGAGGAACACAAACTTCTTTTAAAAGGTTATCACAGTAGAAGAGTGTGATGGTTTAAGAATGGCCCCCAGAGCCTCATGTTTGAATGCGTGGTCTTCAGTGGGTGGAACTGTTTGAGGATCAGGAGGTGTGGCATTGTTAGAGGAGGTGTGTCACTGGGACAGGCTTTGCTCTAGCAAAAGCCCAGGTTATTCCCAGTTCCCTCTCTCCTTCATGCTTGTGAAGCAAGATGAAGCTCTCAGTGACTGCTCTAGCACCATGCCTGCCTGTCTACTGCCATGCTCCCCGCCATAATGGTCATGGACTCTAACCTGAAACTGTCAGCCTGTAATTAACCCTTTTTTCATAAGTTGCTTTGGTCAAGGTGACAACACAGCAACAGAAATGTAAGTAAGACAAACAGATTTTGTTTTTCTGCCCAGGTGAGACTCATCAGTCTTTGTAATATGTAAACAGCATTATTCTTAACAGTTCTTAGAACAGCAAAGTGCTTTTATTCTAGCAGAGTAGTATTCTGCTCCAGAGAGGTTATACTTTAACACAAAATGGTATTAGTTTTAACATCTGATGAATAAGACCATAAAAGTTCCTTCTATGTATTCAATAATAATTGGTTATTTTCCAGCACTATGACAGAAGCTAGGGACAGAAAACTGGATACATCATTCCTAACCTTAAAGAACTAAGAGTCAAGAGGAGTGTAATAAGAATACACAGTTAATTCCCAAACAGTAGCATCATTCTATGACATTCTATGACAGATGGGCACAAGGTACCATGGGAGCAGAGAAGCACTTGTGTCATGGAACACAGACATCAGATGATGCTTAAACTGGAGTTACATATGAGACAGAATCTCATTTGTAGCGGGACCAACATGTGCAAGGTCTAGAAGACAGCAGGTTAGGGTAGGTATAAGTAGTTTTAAAAAGACTGGAGGAAAACATGGGCAGAAGATATCGGCATGTAAAGATATTAGAGCTTGAACGCTCTAGATTCCAAATTTATTTGGATTTTTCTTCAACATTATTTTTCACAGATTTGCATTCAGGTGGCAAAGGAAACACTCCATGTGTGGAGAACACTAGAAAAGGAAAAAAAAAAAATTGAATGAAGAACTCTTTAAAAAAAAATAGGAAAAAAACAAAAACAAAAACTCGCCTACTGTCAAAGCTCGAATCAGCAACAACCTGAAGGCTTTCCAAAGAGGATCCATCATTGACATGCAGGAACAGAACTTCCTTCTGGGATCTGACAGAACGGACCCATCCCTGGAAAGAAGCATTTTTAAATGTGAGCTTAAAAATTGAACACTTTTACATTTTCATTACACATTCAAAAAAGATTAAATGAAAGAAAAAATGTTCATAATCTTGTCTCAACATGTCAAATGCATAAAATAACTGCTTTGGGCTTACCTGGATGTGTATGGTTTTAGATGACTCTTATCACAATGAGATGTATATTAGTGGTCTACCTGTGTTATAAAGCTCATTTTAAATGGATGCCAAGCATTTCATTAAGTTGATGAGTCTAATTAGCATAAAAAATGTCCTTAATATTGGCTTCTCAAAGCTATTCCTTGCTCCTCAATTACAAAAAAAAAAAAAAGAAAGAAAAAGATTACAAGTTGGTGCCTTTCTCCTTATGTCAAATTCCCAGAGAGATCATTAGACTAGAAACATCATATAGGATTTTGTTCTATTTACAAAGTATCATACAAAAAAAGTTCTTTAAAAAAAGTCTCATGAAGCTAAAGATAATATTATATACCTGTGATCCCAGCACTTGGGAAGCTAAGACAGGAGAATCTTAAGTTTGAGACCAACTTCGACTATGTAGCTAGTGTGTCTCAAAAAACAGTATAATGAAATATACACATGAAAATGTCACAAAGAAATCTATTTCTCTTTTTTAATTTTTGTGGGTTTTTATTAGACTAAAAATTATGTGTGTCTGAATATGCCATGTGTATAGGGATGCCAGCAGAAGGTGTTGGATCTCCTAGAACTGGAGTTACACACAGTTATGAGTAGCCTGATGTGGCTACTGGGAATCAAACTCTTGTCTTCTTTAAGAGCAATAAATACTCTTAACCCCTGAGCCATCTCTCCAGCCCCAGAAACCCATCTCTTTGTTAACCAATAAATAAAAATTTTGGAAATATTATCAAAAACATCCTCTTAAGCATTTTCCAAATGTGGTTTTTTGCTGCAGCAAAGACTGAGTATTATTTGCTCTGCAGCAGGAACAGAAACTAACACCAAACAAGTAAAAATACGTGATAAAAAGAAAAGTCATGAACACAGAGCAACACATAAGTTTTAAAGACAGTCTTTACTTAAATGACAGGTACACACAAGCACAAATGAGAAGTCTTCAAGTAGACTCCTAACACTAATAACAGCTACACACCTAACTTGAATATAACCAGCTTAGGAGTTACCAGAGAATACCGTTTTCAAAGACACTCAAAGATACATTTGATCTTTGAGCCGCTTTCCCTGGCACTGGACTTAGAAGTGGTCGTGAGCCTCCTGATTCAGGTTCTGCCAATGAACTCAGCTGCTCCGGAAAAAACCTCTGGTTCTTTAGAAGGGTGGCAACTGCTCCTAAGTGCTGAGCCGTCTCTCCAACACACGTTTTAAGTGAAAGAATATCCACTACCTACTGAACATATATTATGTTAAAAAAAAAAGTTTACCTCTTTCATATACAGTTTCATTTCTTATTATATCTCTTTTACAAACAAGTAAACAGCAGCTCCAGGACATTAAATAACCTACTGAAAGTCACACTGCTGATGAACTAGTATCCAAATCTGAACCCAAGTCTACGTAACTAGAAAGTCTTTGGCCAAAGCTATACATCATGGAGTATAAACCACTTCAGCTGCATGTACAAGGCAATTCATCTCACCACATCTCCACAGACACTCACATTTGTTTATTCTCAGTTAATAGTAATTTTCAAATCACCACTCTCTTATTTTTACTTACTGGAAAGTTAACAGCAAGCACTCTTAATGTGCTCCTGTCCTAAATTCTTTATAAGTATTATGCTACTGAATCCTTACAAGAGCTAAATAAAGTCATTATTATCACTTGTGAAGTGAACAGACACTTAGGAAAAAATTCAAAAGATAATCCAGGTCATAACTATCAGGTAGTACACTTGGAATTCAAATACGGTTATTATTCTGAAGTTCACATTCTTATCAACAAGCTTTTCTGGACTGCTATTTTCTCCTCCTCTTCTGCCTGGGAACACATCCCGCTGCAATTTCTACTGCATCACTTACTGTACCTGGGGATGCCATCCTCCAGGACAGCCAATATGCAGGTGACATCTTGACCTCCACACAGTTCAGGAACTCACTCTGTTTTCTTACAGCTCTTTATTTCCACCACTAATAATTATTGCACTGCTGTAAACTAGGGCTAACAAAAAATATAATGTCAGTTAGCTAATTTAAAAAAATGAGGGCCAGAGAGATGGCTCCAAGGTTAAGAATACTTCCTGCTCTGGCAGAGGACTCAAATTTGGTTCTTAGTACTATCTGAGGAAGCTCACAGCTGCTTGTAACTCCAGCTCCGGGGGATTCTGACATCTCTATGGCTCTCCACAGGTACTCCTATGTACATGGCATAAACTCATGCAGACACATACACATAAATACAAAATAAACCTTTAAAAAGATTTGTTCCTACATTAAAAGCAAATTTAGGTAATGAGTAACATGTTATTCAACCAATTATGCACCAAATACCATTCACATGTAATCAATATAAAAGTATGTTCAGATTTTTTGATATTTCTTTACTCTTCAAAGTTACTATGTATTTTACAGTACAACACGTCTCCGTGCACTTGAACCGTATTTCAGGTGCTCAGTGGCTAGCAGTTTTCATATTATACTGCTAAGCACTGAAGTGGAAGAAAAACCTATTACTTGGGCAGTAGGTTCAGCTCATTTTTTAATCTTCTTTTGATCACCATACAAAAGACATCATTAATGCATGTCAAACTAATCGATGAGTACAGCAAACGGCTTTGATAACTTTGGATCATGGAACAAGTCTGAAACAGAAATAAGTGCAAGGAAGAGCAGCTTGGTCACACTGCTAAATATCAAGAATAAAGGAGAGACCAGTGTGTTTCAGCAATTCAAGAAGTAATAGCCAACCACCAGGCTTATTCTGTTCCTTTAAGGATCTAGTCAAAGCTGCTGCGAATGCTATTAGGGGAAAAAACAGCAGCTACCATTGACCGAGAGGCCTCTGCTCTAAATTGCCTGTACCCATTATCATGTTTAATTTTCAGAACTCTCTGAAACAGAAACTATTATCTCCATTTTTCTAAGAGGAAACTGAGGCCTGGGGGACTGTAGTGGCATGCCCATAATTAACAAGATATTTAGGGCAGGCTTATTAATTAAACAGAAGCCTCAGATTAAGAGTCAAGGTAGCTAAAAGCTGAAAAGCCATGAAGCTGTAGTAACTCAGGATGGGTATGAGTGCAGCCCAAGACAGAACGGTAAACTTTGAGACCTTTTTAATTGGGGGTGAGTGGTATCGATGGGTGGTAGGTGACAACATCGTGTTGCAATGTCAGATAGTTGACACACCTGGAACTAGTGTTTCCTGCCAGCCAGGTGAACAGGAAAACGGGAAGACAGGCCCTGCTCTCAAAGAACTAGGGCAAGACATTCCATGCTATTAAGAGATAGAGGTAGAAAAAGGGGGCGTGTTCGCTTAAACTTTTCTGCATGGTTGACAAGTTTACAGGTAACGCCTCGGTGTCACGAAAAACTCTGCTGCCACACTCCTAATCGACAGAACGATTTGCAAAAAGTAACAGTACGGTCGCAGAGACTTGCGGACTCCCGACGCCTTCATTTCCAACTTTGCTCTGCCCACGCTTGGTCCGAGAGGCTCGCGCAGGGGAAAGCTAGCCGTGGCCGGGCCAAGCAAGCTCCAGTAGCTTTGCACACACCCACCTGCACCGTTACACACTCGCCACTCGCGTCCTGGACCCCGAGGGCGTCCCGCACGCGCAGTTTGGCAGACGCGCGGGGCCTGGGGCAGGAAACGGAGGAGCAGAGGCGCAGCGCGCCGAGCAGGCGCCGGGCCCCGAGCATGGCCAGCCGGGGTCGTGGCTCGCAGTCTGCAGGGGCAGCCCTCTTCACCCGCCCAGTCCTGCCGTCAGGCGCACGTGTCGCTCTTCCTTCCGAGCCCCGGGCCGTCTCCTCAGCGTCCTGCTCCCAAAAGCCCGGAAGGTTCAATGATCAAAAGACCTCCGCGCTACAGCACAGGTGCTACCCGAGAGCACACCGAGTTAAAGCACGCTGCAACTGGACTACGTCACCCCGTGTGCGCTCTTACGTCATCACGCTAGGTGGGGTCTGAGGCTGAGCATGCGTGATTGTGTTCCGGAGCTTGCACGCCCGCCAAGGGGCAGGGTTAGGGTGGTGGCAGGAGCCGACGTGGGCGGGGCTAAGGCACAAGTCTTTCGGAGGTGTCTCAGAAATAGCCAGGAAGCTTCCCATTGGGGTCATCTAAGCGTTCCTTTATAAAGCTGCCGGGGGGAGACTGAGGAACACTGAGGGACAGGATTGACGGACGCAGAAGGCAAGTGTCCAGAGTCGTAGGTGTGGAGAGGTGGAGAGGAGTTCTGAGCAGTGGAAGTCAGACTCAAAACCTAGTACCTGCTGAAGTCACCGTTGCTTAAAAAGAGACTGAAGCTTTGCCTGCCAGAATCTTTAAGTCTTTCCCTTCTTTTGCTTGAATGTGTTTGACCTGAAAACAATGACCTTTTCATATATTCAGCTGTATTTTAAGTTTACACAAAATTAAATTTTTCATAACTCTGCAAAACGTATGATAATGCTTTTATCTAGTTAAAACAATAAGAGGTCAAGATAAGGACGAATTAAAATTGCCACTGCTATTATGCCCATTTTACAGATAATAGGGACAGGATGACCAGCTTAATACAAGTGTCAGATTTTTTTTGTGTATTAATAAATGGATCAGCCATTAATAATACACATCCCAGGGGCCCAGAAGGGACGCTACCACTGTCGCAGGAATGAATCCAGTTACTCGGAGCTCTCACGTCCAACTCGTTTATTCGTCAGTTACCAAATCCCTGCTCCAAAAGTTTGATACATAGCTTTAGTCCCGTCTAGGCGTTCAGGGCAAGAATAAATCTAGATACACTGTCCATCTACTTTATTTCTCTGAGATGAAATCCTATCTACACAGCCTCAGTTCCGTCCTGACTGACACTCGGTTCCTCTTGAGTCCTACTAACAACTAGGTTCTTATGCTTTCAGCTTCATCTTCGCCCTCTGCTCCTTCGTCCTCCACTACTCCTTGCTCCTCAGAAAACTCTACAAGAAGCCTGTCTT